>CM028333.1:35695267-35912767 GCA_016647705.1 Eucommia ulmoides | reverse complement strand
TAATAAAGCGGATCCGAAGATCGAGTGTCGTCCACTAGGATTTATCTTCAGAACTAGTTAAGTACTATAATTGAAAACTAATTAAACAAAAATACTTGGGATTAATTTTATGAGAATGGATTATCTACGAATTAACTTTGTTCGCTTATACGTGTTTGATTTAGTCTAGTTTACATTAACAGTTATCAATCTATTCAACAATCTAGGTGTCTAAAACTCACTCACTACCTCTCCCAAGTGTAAAGTGATTGAATATGAAACCATGTCAACACCGATATCCCTATCTAGCATCTAAATGATTACATGAGTTTTGTCCCAACCTCACAGATTGCACACGTTCTAATAATCTCCCGAAACATTAGAACGTTGTGTTATGTTTTAACCCTAGTTCGAATTCAGGGTTACCTCTTCCGAGTGTCAAACTCCATATTCTCAAACCAGCCACAATATCAGCATACTATGGAAGTAATAAAACGGTAAACACAATCGAATAGGGATGAACAACGGTTAACGAAACAAAGATTTAGATAAACATGTATATTTATAAACTACATCAATCCCTAGATAATAAACGCATAGCTACTCATGGCCATAACCGATTATTCAACAACATATGAGATAAACATCATCAAATAATCAAAAAAGTTTAGAAACAAAGAGAGAAACAAGAAAGGAAAGGTAAATCTATAAAGTGGATGGTTCCACTTCCGCAAAATCCACTCCAAGATCGTTTCCTCTTCTCCAATGATGTGTTCCTCTTGCTTGGTCTGATCTAGGGCACTCCAAAAACATCCTTAGCAATGGTAGGATGAAAGATATAAATAGAAATCAAAACATATCTTAAAAATATCTAAAAACGTATTGTCAGCTGTGACTGGTCACTGCAGCAAGAAGAAGTCAAAACAGCCACTAGTTGTTGCTCGCTGGGCCATTGGCCTTTGGCCACTGGGTGCTACAGCGAGCAGGTTGCAGAATGATCTCTTTACTCTATTTTCAACCGTTTCTTCACCGACATCCTACCGATTAGCTCAATTTTCAACCGTTTTTGCCCATAATACCTTATTTGCATAAAAACAAATAAAAATGAATTAAAACATTACAAAAACACTCGAAAACTACCAAAATTGGCTTGAAAATATATAGATAAAATCAATCTATCAAATCCCCCCAAACTAGGAATTTTGTTGGTCCTCAAGCTAAAGCACCCACACAATAAAACAAACTACTACAACTAAATAACGAACACAAATATTAAAAACGAAAGACTCAAACAAACTAAAAATAACGACATGTGAGTTTTGAATTTCAACTAATCGACCAAAAAGTTTTTCCACAATGGCCCCCAATCATATCGAGTTCAAGAATAAAACCGCACCATGTGATGTTCTAGAATTTTAACATTCAATAACGGTAAACGTCATTCTAGATCCTGTTTAAGTGTATGTGCAAAAACTCATTACACAACCATCCAAATACTGGATTGGATTATTCACCAACAAAGTTCATGACTTAAACCGAAGAGGTTTAGGATTTCCATAAGCCAAACTGGGTTCCACTCTCCACCAATGTAGGCTAAGCAATTTTAAAAGATCAGAAGGACTTGGTTCAGTTTTTAATATTTCACCAAGAGTAAAATGGAAAAATAAAATAGGATAACGTCTTTAGATCATCGATACCCACGGCACTACGCTTGACACTCAATCATACTAGTACCCACAAATATCAATTTGAAACAACCCCGAACTTACTTTTTAAAACGTAGTACTCACTTGTCTAAACAAACAAAAACATCTATTTACACGTGTTTTGTTTTTACTAACCACACCCCCATACTTATTTGAATTGTAAAATTTCACAGGTGTGGAACTATGATAGAAAAATAACAAGTGAGTACTTGAATACCGAACCAATCTAAAGTTCACCCAAAACCCAATCGCTCACTTTAATTAGCATAAACAAATGCTAAATTGATATAAACTAGACTCGTGCCTTAGGTATAGTGACAATGGCTTGGAAAAATTTAATTGGTTAGGGTATTTGAAGCGTGTTCAGAATAGAATGCCTAAATGAATGCCTAAATCATATCTCCTGAACTACCTCGCCTAAGATTTCTCCTAGGATTTCGGGTCGAATTTTCCCCAATCAGGTTCTAAAATCCCTTAAATTTTTCATGAACTTGGCTACTGGATAATTGGCGTCAAATCAATTGGATAGCTAGTACATTGAGTCTACGTGCTCTTGCAAATTAGGATCTACAATAACTTTTACCAAAACGAGATGTCAAACACACAGAACACGCATGAATGGGCATTACCCTTGACCTCGATAAACAACTAGGGGATAATATCATCATGGGATAATGGTCTAGAAGAACCACAAAACTCAACACACAATAACAATAGCTACAAACATAAACACACTTACACTAATACTAAACAAACATGAATGAAATTAAACAACACTACATTTAACTCAAAGTACTTAGCATTTAACAAGTATTTAAACTTAACTACTTAACCAACAAAAAATTATTAAACAATAAAAAAATATATAAAACATCAAACATACTAAACAAGAACATCCCCCCAAACTTAGACTGGTCAGTGTCCACAATGACCCAACATCGATTTCAACAATTGACATATGGCATGGTAATGAAGGGGGTTTTGAATACGTACCTGGGAGGTGAGACATTGAAGGCCCACCTCCTACTGATCATCGTGAGGCATGTCATCCCCCCGTTGTCGTGATGGTAGGGATTTTCTGGTGGTTCCCGAAGGTGTGTCGGAAGTAGGTACATCGCAGGATAGTCGCTCATGTCATAACCGACTGCCATTTTGAAGTACTGGAGAGCCTGATGCATCGTTTGGTTGTATGAATCCTGGTACATTTAAAATTTAGCGTTTTCATTTTGGATTGCACAGACATCAAGACGTAGAGCCTGAAGTTGCTCCCCCTAGTACACCACTTGTTCATAAAGACTTTCCGTTGAGATTTCAACTCTGACGGGAGCCGCGAAACCTTGGGTCTTGGATGGCCCTACTTCGTCCTCTGCTGTGCCCTCAGCTTCCTTGCTCCATATTCTCTTCATGGCCGGTAGATCCAGAGCTCTTTTGGGATGGCACAAGTTGTCGTTCAAAATTGCAATCCCCGTTTTCCTAAATAGCTCTATAAGTAAAAGGGAAAGAGCAAGGTAGTATTGGTGTTCCGGATGGCATAATAGATGGCAGAATTAATGAGAAAACCGACGTTCAATGGCTTATTTGTCTCAATAGAATATAGAGTCAATGCCCTTATTTTTGTCACGTCAGTTAAATGAGCTGTCAGATATAGTCTGGCGCAAACAAAGTAGAACCAGATTTTTGGGAATTTATTTAAGTGCTTAGACAGGAAAATAGCCATATCTGGCCTCGTATGTACCCAACGCACATTTCAGAATAATCGCCTTAATGACTATGTCCAAATCCTCTTTCGTCACGTCCTCATCCGAATCTTCATCGGACTCCTCAGTGGGCAACTGCAGGTGCTCATTTATTGTATCAAAATCAAATTTCACCACACGATTCCAAATCATGGTCATGTGGTTCCCGCAGTCTACAGCGTTTGCGAAGAATTTATGAACCAAGGTAACATCACCTAGGCCCGGTTGCCTACAGAAGTGCTTCCAACCTCTATCTCGTATCACATTCGCTATCTCATCCAGAAAATCATCTAGATTGGCGAAGCCGCATTCACAAATGCAATTTCGTTTTTGCTCGAACCTATTAAAATGTTGCTCTACCTGTTTAGAAACAAAATGTCTTGAATCGTAATCCGAAATGAGATCAATGGCTCGCGAATTGGATCCCTCACCCCTTTGTCGTTTAGCAACAAATTTCTACAGTATGATATCCATTCAACACACACAAAAATTCCTTCACCAATCACAATGTGGTCTTCCCAATTCAAAGATTTGAACCTACAACTTTAGCAAAACAGAAAATCCCCAAATGGCAACACAAGAACCACAAATTTCACACCAAATATTCAATCCAAAAATCAAACCACCACAAAACAATGTTTAATTCACCAAAAACCGACCCACATTCACAGTAGAAAAGACAAAATCCCCAATGGCAATTGTAGGGTCGAGGGTTTCAACCACATCCAATAATTTCACATTCAAACTTCAACCTAACAAGCCAATCAACAACAAAATGGTAGCACACAAGTAGAATTGCATTTTAAACAACTTACTTGAAGAATAATGAGTTCCCAAATCATGTGAAATGAAGATCTCTCTGCTTGAACTCCAACCCTTAGAAATGCTTAAGTTAGGGTTGTGAACGGTAATTTTTTGGGTGATTTGTGGTGAGGATACAGGTTTTTTAGGATGGGGGGACGGATTTGAGGTTATATAATGGCTTGGGAGAAAAAATGGAGGAGAGAATTGATTTTTAAGGTTTGAAAATAGGGAAAACATAAAACGGTGCCCCTATTTATTGAAATAGGGGCACTCTCGCTGCAGCGAGTTAGCTTTCTTGTTACAACGAGAAAAGGGCGGTGGCCCTTTTGACATTTGGTCACTGCAGCAGGTAAGAGTTCACTGCAGCGTGTTTAAGCCTGCAGGCCTAAGTCCTGTTTTTCTGTATTTTTGCCAATGGCCGGCCACCATTCTATTATCGTTCTGCTATTTCTCCTCGTTCAAGATCATTTATCATACCCAAACATCTTAGCTCCTCCATTTACTCAACAAACTCGCATCGAGATCACTTCAACCTCCAAAAAAATTATTTTAGCAAAAATAGTCGAGAACTATTCTCGTGGGTTGTATATCAAAAAAAGGCGCAAAATTTAACGTCCCTAGCTGGACTTAGCAACGATCCACATCAGTTGTTAACAAGGGAGATACTCTCCACAACTCGTTCTTAATTTCCATAGTAATGCTTGATTCTTTCCCCGTTGACTCGGAAAATTCGTCCATCGTCACCTTCCAATTCAACAGAATCGAATAAAAATACTTATTTGATCCGGAATGGTCCGGACCATCTGGACTTCAATTTCCAGGGAAAGAGTCTCAATCGAGAATTAAAAAGTAACATTTGTTGTCCCAGATTAAACTCTCTCCTAACGATGTGTTTGTCGTGCCATCTCTTGGTTTTGTCCTTGTATAGTAAGGCGTTCTCATATGCCTCGTTCCGGAATTCTTCCATCTCATTGAGCTGAAGGAGATGTTGTTTCCCTAAAGCATTGAGATCAAAATTAAGCTTCCTTATCACCCAGTAGGTATGGTACTCCAATTCAATCGGCAAATGGCATGCTTTCCTGAATACCAACCGATACGGAGACATTCCGATCGGTATTTTAAAAGTCATGCGGTATGCCCACAATGTATCATCTAGTTTCATTGCCCAGTCCTTCTGGATGGAGTGAACCGTCTTCTCTAAGATCTGTTTGATTTCTCGATTGGATACTTTAGCATGGCCATTTGTTTGGGGATGGTAAGGAAGCGCCACCTTGTGCCGTACTCCATACTTTGTCAATAGAGTGTTGAACATTTTGTTATAGAAGTGGGTTCCTTCATCGCTAATGATGGATTGAGGAGTTCTGAACCTTGTTATTATGTTCTTTTGAAGAAATTTCGAAACCACTTTAGCATCGTTAGTCGGCGTGGCCACAACCTCTACCTATTTTGACACGTAATCCACCGCCAGCAAGATATACTCCTGACCAAATGATGGAGAAAACGGTCCCATGAAATCAATTTCCCAAACGTCAAAGAGCTCCAACTCGAGAATGAATGTTAAGGGAAACTCATGCCATCTCGAGATGTTGCCGACCCTCTGGCACCGATCATAGGTTTTTACAAACATATATGAATCATGAAAAAGAGTCGGCCAATAAAAACCAAATTGAAGCACCTTAGCGGCCGTCCGTGTTGCTCCAAAATGCCCCCCACAGGGTGATGAGTCGCAATGATATAGAATGCTTGCAATTTCCTTTTCCGGAACACATCGTCCAATAACTTGATCGGCACATTTATTGAATAACATGGGGTCATCCCACATATAATGCGTCTCATCAAATAGGAATTTCTTCATTTGGGCACGAGATAGGTCCAGGGGCAGCACCTTGCATGCAAGATAATTGATTATATCCGCGAACAATGGAAGTTTAACTTCAATATTGAACAATTGCTCGTCCGAGAAAACTTTTGTGATACACGAATCATCACCAACATCTTCTAACACAAGACGTGAGAGATGATTAGCTACCACATTTTTGCTCCCCTTCTTGTCTCGAATCTCAACATCAAACTCTTGAAGAAAGAGAATCCACCATATTAGACGAGACATGGTGTCCTTCTTTGTAAATAAGTACCGGATAGCGGCATGGTCCGTATAGAGGATCACTTTGGACCCTATAATGTATTAACAGAACTTATCACAAGCAAGGACCACCGCCAACATCTCCTTCTCCGTGGTGGTGTAATTCTCCTATGTATCATTGAGTGTTTTATTTGCATAGTATATTAATCGAAAAAGATTCTCCTTGTGTTGGCCTAAAACAACTCCAACCACATAATCGCTCACGTCACACGTGATCTAAAATGGTTCATTCCGATTCGGAGCTACTATAATCAGAGCCAAGATCAATTTCTCATTCATTACATTAAATGCTCCCACACAAGCATCATAAAAAATAAAGGGGCATCATTTTTAAGCAAATGGCTCAATGGCTTCACTATTTTCAAAAAATATTTGCTGAATCTCTGGTAGAATCTGGCGTGGCCTAGGAAACTTCTTACTCCCTTCATATTGATCAGTGGCAGAAGTTTCTCGATTATCTCGATCTTCGCCCAATCCACCTCAAGCCCCTTGGAAGAGACCCGATGGCCTAAGATAATTCCCTCCTTGACTATGAAATGACACTTCTCCCAATTTAGAACTAAATTTTTCTCTTCATATCAGTTGAGAACAAATGATAGATTGTAAAGGCAATGGTCAAAAAATGAACCAAAGACCGAGAAACAATCCATGAATACTTCCATTATATCTTTCACCATATCATAAAAGATCTCCATCATACACCGTTGGAAAGTTGTCGGAGCATTGCATAGACCAAATAGGCATACAACAGTATACAAATGTGTTATATGGATAAGTGAACATTATATTTTCTTGGTATTTTGGTGCAATGACTATTTGATTATAGCCTGAATATCCATCAAGAAAGCAATAATGGTCATAACCGAAGAGATTATCCAATATTTGGTCGATAAACGAGAGAGGAAAATGATCATTTCTTGTGGCCTTATTCAACTTTCAAAAGTCAATGCACACTTTCCATCCAGTAATGGTTCGTGTAGAAATTAGATCATTCCTCTCATTCTTCTCCACAGTAATGTCACCCTTCTTTAGAACCACTTGCACTGAACTTAACCATTCACTGTTCAATATAGCATAGATGATTCTGATATTCAACAACTTTAACACTTCGGCATGGACCACCTCCTTCATAGTAGGGTTTAGCCTTCTTTGATGCTCAATTGAGGGCTTGAATGAGTCATCCATCAAGATTTTATGCATGCATATAGTCAGGTTTATTCACTTGATGTTGGAAATAGACCACGCGAATGCGGACTTATGCCATTTTAGGATAATGAGCAATTTATTCTCTTTTTCTTGAGTCAAAGATGATGAAATAATGATCGGCTCGGTAGAGTTATCCCCCAAGAATGTATATCGAAGGTGATCCGGTAATTACTTGAGAATCAACCCACCATTAGATGGATTTGAGGGATTAGGCGAACTATCTTCATTATCAAGGGTCTCCATTTGAACTGAATTCACTATGCCTTTAGGTATAGCTTCGAGAGATAGGACGTAGTCCACAATACCTTCATTTATGGTAGACTCTTTTTCACCAAAATCCCCCTGGTGGCCGCAATTTAGCGTCGCCACTTTCACCACAAGCATACAGGTCAAGTATAGGGCTCAAAATATCTAATAAAATATCTAAACTATGCAGAGCTGACCGCTGTGGCGGTGGTAGGTCGATTTGAAGTTTGCCGAGGTGATGGATTTGGGTGACCATCCTGCATTCTCAATGCTGCAGTGGTGGGTGTTCAATAAGATATGGTCATTCTTTGTATTTTCACCACCGCGACAGAGGTCTGGACGCCGCGGCGATGGGCTTCTTTCATAATATTGCCGCCTTGCTCATTTTTCCACCATTCTTCTGTCGTTCTCGATACGATTTGATTGTTTATGCTCCATTTTCCTATATTTTCACCCCACACACCTGTTTTAATACAAAAAGAATAAAAATATATTAAAACATATTAAAAACATAATAAACGTACTAAAAAACTAATAATTTTGGTTTAAAAATAGATAGGTAGATCACACCTATCACCCCCCATAAATAGGGAATTTGTGAGAGTGTGCTCCAAAGGATCTCGATTCAAGTTTTCATAAAAGAACTCCCTAATGCACGAGTCCACCACTTCCACTCAATTACAAGTTGGACACTCTTCAAGAAACTTCGTTGTATTGAAAATGTTGAATTTCACTCCATAGTCATTTACCCTTAAATCAATGTCTTCCCGGTTGCGAGAAAAGGCCTCCCAAGTATAATGGGAATCTCCCGGTCTTCCTCCATTTACAACATGACAAAATCTACCGGAAAGATAAATTTTTCCACCTTAACAAGCACGTCTTAAATTATTCCATTCGGACAGGTCAATGAACGATCCACTATTTGAAAAGAAATAGTAGTTGGCTTTGTATCTCTAAGCCCCAATTTTTGATAAATAGATGACGGCATGAGATTGATACTTGCTCCAAGATTACAAAACTCCTTCTCAAAGTGAGATTTTCCTATCATGCACGGTATAGTGAAAACTTCTGAGATCTTTCAACTTTTGAGGCAACTTCCATTGAAGGATTGCACTACATTCCTCCGTTAGCTTGACGGTCTCATATTCTTCTAATTTTTTCTTCTTGGTCATTATGTCTTTCAAGAACTTCCCATAATTGAGAATTTGTTCCAATGCATCGACAAACAGTATATTGATATGAATTTTCTTGAAAATGTCAAGAAATTTAGCAAATTGGGAATCCAATTTCTTCTTGTGAAACCATTGCAGATATGGAAAAAGTGGAGTGATTATTGGTGGATTGTCCGGAAAAGAGATGGAACCCAAATTTACCCTTGGAGCTTCCTTCTTCTCCTCAACCAAAATGGGTTCTTTTTCAACATCAATCTTCTCCATTGGGTCTTCCTATTTTTCTGTTATTTCTTGAATCTCCTTTTCGCTCCTCAAGGTGTTGGCTTTGCAATCCCTTGGGTTAGTTTCCGTATCACTTGGAAACTTCCCCGAGGTTTTCCCTTTTATGGCACTAGCGAGCAAACCAATTTGAATTTCCAATGACTTTATGGTTGAATTTCTATTGGTGCACATTGTATCAATATTGTCAAGCTTTGTCTCATGCTTGTTAAGCCGATTATGCATTTCTCGCATAATATTTTGTGTTTCCTTAATGAATGAGCCGAGAAAATCTTCCAATGGTGGCTTATTTCTTTCCACCGTTCGTTGTTGCATAGGACGGCTATGTTGTTGCGGCTGATATCCTTGGGATTGCGAAGAGTATTCAGGAAGAGGTCGCAATGTATTTTGATTGTTTGCATAAGAGAAATTCTCATGATTCCGAATTATGGGGTGGTAGTGAGTTGGGATGTTGTTGGCGGGCCTAAAGGTGTAGGCCCGGTTGTTGACAAAGCGGCATTCTTCAAACTCACTATCAACCTCTGGTTGCGAAGTACTTGCCATATTTTTCGTTTCCCGACTGGACAAGGCATCTCTGGTAGAGAAAGCGACAAGCTGCTCTATGAGTTTCAACACTTGGGCCAATAAGGTAGCAAGAGGATTGGCCTCATGAATAGAGGCTACCTTTCATCCTACATTTCTCTCATTGGACCATTCATAGTTATTAGCCACTATCTCCTCCAAAAGTACTTGAGTCTCATCCGGAGTTTCGGATAACAAAGTACCTCCAGATACAGCATCCATAATTGTTCTTGTCTGTCCATCCAAACCCATTATAGAAGAGTTGGGTTTGAAACCAATCTTGATACCCGTGTTGGGGGCACTTTCTCAACAAATCCTTAAACCACTCCCACGCCGCGAAAAGTGGCTCATAATCCCGTTGGCGAAATTGAGCAATCTCTCCTCTCAATTGTGACGTTTTTTAAGGGGAAAAGAACTTAGTGAGGAACCGTTGAGCTAGTTCCTCCCAAGTTGAGATGCTCCCCAATTGGACGGGTTGAAACCAACCTCTAATTCTGTCTCGAAGGGAAAATAGGAATAGTCTTAACGGAATGACATCTTCTCTAAGTCCATTTATCTTCACCGTGTCATATATCTCCAAGAATATTGCTAGATGGATGTTTGGATCCTCATGAAGATTCTCGCCATATTGGTTATATTGAACCATATTGCTCAGGGTAGGTTTCAACTCAAAGTTGTTGGCTTCGATCGGCTGGCTCTGGATTCTAGAATAGTTGTTGAACATAGCGGGTCTATAGTAATCCCGAAGGTCCCGCTGTCATTATGTCCTTCAAGAACTTCCCATAATTGGGCATTTGTTCCAATGCATCGACAAACAGTATATTGATATGGATTTTCTTGAAAATTTCAAGAAATTTTGTAAATTGGAAATCTAATTTCTTCTTTTGAAACCGTTGCGGATATGAAAAAGGTGGAGTAATCATTGGTGGATTGTCCGGAAAAGAGATGGCACCCAGATTTACCCTTGGAGCTTCTTTCTTCTCCTCAACCGGAATGGGTTCTTTTTTAATATTGGTTTTCTCCATTGGCTCTTCCTTCTTTTGTGTTGTTGCTTCAATTTCATTTTCACTCCTCAAGGTGATGGCTTTGCAATCCCTTGGGTTAGTTTCCGTATCACTTGGAAACTTCTCCAAGGTTTTCCCCTTTATGGCACTAACGAGCTAACCAATTTGAGTTTCCAGCGACTTTACGATCGAATTTGTATTGGTGCACGTTATCTCAATTTTATCAAGCCTCGTCTCATGCTTGTTGAGACGATTATGCATTTCTCGAATAATATTTTACGTTTCCTTCATGAACAAGCCAAGCAAATCTTCCAACGGTAGCTTATTTCTTTCCACCAGTTGTTGTTGCAAATGATGGCTTTGTTGCTATGGTTGGTATCTGTTAGCCTAGTGAGCTACCCAAGAGGAAGGGTGAATTGAGTAGTATTTAAAAATTATCAGAATATAACACTTCAAAAATTAAACAATTAATTTTATCCTAAAATTAAGTATTATCTTTTAGAGTAGCGGATATGTGTTATCAACTAGGTGCACACCAAACAACAATATATAAGTAAAGTAAATAAAGCAGCACACCACGATATATCCTGATTCACCAAGCTACTTTTGGCTAATCCAGTCCTCTAAGCCCCACGGAGATTCGCACCCACTAATCACTAAGATTCCTTTAAACAGGTAGGAACCAAACCTTTACAAAAATTATTCTTTTCATAGGCTTAGAATAAACCTTTTTGAATTCTTTCTCCTAGGTTCAGGAATAACCTTTTCTTTTTCCTAGGCTCAAGAATAACCTTTTCTTTTTTCCAGGCTCAAGAATAACCTTTTCTTTTTTTCAAGCTCAAGACTAACCTAATTCTATTACAGGGAGAATCACAACCTAATTCTTTTTTATACCTTAGGCTCAAGAATTAAACCTCACAAACACTCCAAGTATCATTTTCCCAGATAAGGATGGAACATTTACAATTCACTCATAAATTCAATCAAGGAAGAATTAACACCAAATCTTTTTATACCTTAGGCAAAGATTAAAACCTCAATCTCTTTACCAAAAGAGATTGAAACTAGCTACCCTTTATTAGACCCTCCTAGTACTATCTAATCCGACACTCAACTTACCAATTACAAACAACTGATAAGTGATTTTTCCACTCGGAGCTTCTACCACCCCAAATAAATTCAAACTCAATTAATGTCCCAATACTAGTGATAAAAAAAAGATAATTTCAAAATATAATTTCAAATAAAGATGGCTAGCAAGCAGTTAAGCACATAATCAGATTTTCTCAATAAATTGTTTCAAAAATAATTTTCAATAAAAAATCAAGAAAATAATTTCAAAGATCAAATTTCAAATAATAAATAATATAATCAAGCAATAATTAATAGTAAGTAATTTGGAAATATCTCACCAGGATTCCACCGAAAAAAATAATGATTAGAATAACAATCCACAGCAATTATTTCTCAAGAACAACTCTCAGAAAAGATCTCACAATTCTCTAAGTATGATTCCTCTTAGAAAGCACGAGAGCTGAATGGCTCAAAATAAATTTAGATTATATTGATATCTGATTTTTTTATTGAAGTGAAAAACATAGGTCTACTAATAAGAGAATAAAATAAGCTCTCCGACGGTTAGTTCCCATAAATCATGACATTTAATTACACCAATAGACCCTCTATATCATAATGATTCATTCCTGGTATAATTCACTTAAAATATCTCTTAAAATAATCAATTAAGTCCCTCAAACTTTTACTCAAACTCAATTAAATAAGATTGAAAAAATTACATGTACCAAATTTAGAAATATCAAAATTACTTGAACCATATCTATAGAGATAATTAAATATAAATTAAATAGCTCAAAGCATATCAGATCCCTAAGATATCTCACATATCTTAACCATAGAACGGCTAGTAACGACTACTTTTTGAATAAAATCCAAAATTCCATAAATCCTGAAACAGCTCCATCTGTCAACTGACCAGGACCCATCAGTCGACCGTCCAATTCAAGATGTAGCCAAGCCAAAAATCCTTCGCCCATACTACATCTGTCAACCGGACGATTTAGGATGTTTCACAGGTTGACTCACCCGTCAACCGGAAGATACAAAGACTTCATCTTTTGGTCATAGATCGACCTACCTATCGACCGATCAATTCAGAAAGTTCCTTTTTAAATCACAAGTTGACTTACCTATCAACTGAACAATTCAGGGAGTTTACCTCATAAACACAGGTCGACTTACCTGTCAACCGGCCACTTTTGGAACACCTCTCCTTAATTCATTTTTATTCAATTTCTTTGATGTTTTCGCCCCTTTAACCAATTTATTTTCTCGGTTAGCTCTACTAAAATCTTAAATTTAATTTTAATCAATTATCTTTATTTTATTTTTTCAATTACACATAGGAGCAAATAATTTAACTAATTAGGATCCTATAAAAATACACATAATTTTGAAAAATATTTTGTGTTGTATGTTAACCTAACTAGGATACATTAAGAGTTAGAATTTAACCTGAGTTATTTTTCCTAGGTTCTTCAATTTCTTCAAACATTTAATCTTCCATCATTTTTGTCATCAACTTTAGCATTGTCACAATATCTTCATGATCATTTTTATCACTGGAACTAATAAACTAAATACTCAATGAAATCATTAGTTCCACCAAAAACATTAACATTTAATTATCCATCAAAATCTTAGGATCAATAGTATCTTTGTGATTACGAAGAGTATCCGGGAGGAGGTTGCAAAGTATTCTGATTGTTCGCATAAGATAAATTCTCGTGATTCCAAATTTTGGGGTGGTAATGAGTTGGGATATTATTGGCGGGCCTAAAGGTATAGGCCTGGTTGTTGACGAAATGACATTCCTCAAACTCACTATCAACCCCCAGTTGTAAAGTACTTGCCACATTTTTCGTTTCTCGACTAGACGAGGCACCTCTAGTAGAGAAAGCGACGAGCTGCTCCATGAGTTTTGACAATTGGGCTGACAAAGTAGTAAGAGGATCGGCCTCATAAATAGCGGCTACCTTTCGTCCCACATTTCGCTCATTGGGCCATTGATAGTTATTGGCTACTATCTCCTCCAAAAGTACTTGAGCCTCGTCCGAAGTTTTGGATAATAGAGAACCTCCCGATGCGGAATCCAGGATTATTCTTGTTTGTCTATCCAACCCGTTATAGAAGAGTTGGGTTTAAAACCAATCTTGATACCCGTGTTGGGGGCACTTTCTCAATAAATCATTGAATTGCTCTCACGCCTCAAAGAGTGGCTCATAATCCCGTTGGTGAAATTGAGCAATCTCGCCTCCCAATTGTGACGTCTTCGAAAGGGGAAAGAACTTACTGAGGAACCGTTGAGCTAGTTCCTCCCAAGTTGAGATGCTCCCCAGTTGAACGGATTGAAACCAACCCCTAGCTTTATCTCGAAGAGATAATAGGAATAGCCTCAGCCTAATGACATCCTCCGCGACTCCATTGATCTTCACTGTGTCACATATCTCCAAGAATGTTGCCAGATGGATATTTGGATCCTCATGAAGATTCCCACCATATTGGTTCTGTTAAATCATATTGATTAAGGCGGGTTTCAACTAAAAGTTGTTGGCTTGGATCGGTTGCCTCCAAATCCCTGAATAGTTGTCAATTATAATGGGTCTATAATAATCCCGAAGGACCCACTGTTGTTGTGCTTCAGGTTCTAGTGGTTGTTGCAGTACCGCTTGAGGCACCGGCGGTTGTCATGGTACACGTCATCACCACCGTTGACCATTTCTCGATCTTGGTTTCTTCTTTCTCTCCTTAGCCTCTTTAATATATGTTCAATTCCCAAATCAAAAGCAAGGAATTCCAAACTTTGTCTACGTTGCATACACTGTCAGTCACCACAAACCATTGAAAACGATTTAACAAAAATAAATAAAACAAATGAGTGTTTAAACTAATACTGAGCTACTTGGTAGTAATATCAACTTAATTACTAACTTTAAATCCCCAGCAACAGCGCCAGTTTTGATATATATATATATACGCTTTGAATTACTCGCAAGTGCACAAGGTCAAAAAGTAATAAATTGGATTCGAAAATCGAGTGTCGTCCACTGGAATTTATCGTTAGAACTAGTTAAGTACTACAATTGACATAACTCAATTTTATCTAGACGATTAGAGATTTGATATGTGTCTCTATTTAAAAACTAATTAAACTAAAATATGTGAGATTAATTCTATGAGAATGGATTATCTAGGGATTAACTCCGTTCACTTATACATGTTTGATTTAGTCTAGTTTACATCAACGGTTATCAATTTATTCAACATTCTAGGTGTCTAAAACTCACTCACTACCTCTCCCGACTGTAAAATGAGTGAATATGCAACCATGTCAACACCGATATCCTTATCTAGCATCTAAATGATTACATGAGTCATGCTCCAACCTCACAGATTGCACACGTTCTAATAATTTCCCGAAATATTAGAACATTGTGTTGTGTTTTAACCCTAGTCCAAATCCAGGGTTACCTCTCTCAAGTACCAAACCCCGTATTCTCAAACCAACCACAATGTCATAACAAGCATACTACGGAAGTAATAAAATAGTAAACACAATCGAATAGGGATGAACAACCGTTAACGAAACAAAAATTTACTCAAACATGTATATTCATGAACTACATCAATCACTAGATAATAAACGCTTAGCTACTTATGGCCATAACCGAATATTCAACAACACATGAGATAAACATAATCAAATAATCAACAAAGTTTAGAAACAAAGAGAGAAACAACTAAGGAAAGGCAAATCTGTAAAGTGGATGGTTCCACTTCCACAAAATCCGCTCAAAGATCGTTTTCTCTTCTCCAATTATGTGTTCCTCTTGCTTGGTCTGATCTAGGGCTCTCCAAAAACGTCCTTGGCAATGGTAGGATAAAAGGATATAAATAGAAATAAAAAAAGATCTTAAAAATATCTAAAAACGCATTGCCAACTGTGTTTGGTCGCTGCAGCGAGCTTCTGCTCGCTGCAGCCACTGGTTGTTGCTCGCTACAGTGAGAAGGCTAGTGAATGATCTCTTTACTCTATTTTTAACCGTTTCTTTACCGATGTCCTACCGATTATCTCGATTTACAATCGTTTTTTCCTATAACACCTTATTTGCATAAAAACAAATAAAAATGAATTAAAACATTACAAGAACACTCAAAAAATACCAAAATCGGATTGAAAATATATAGATAAAAACAATCTATTACCTATCAACAGTTTCTTCACTCATTCCTCAAAGGTTATCCCTTGTACTTGCTTGGCAGGTTGTAGAACACTAGGGTGCTCTCTGAAGTCGTCTATTTCCTGAGCTGAGTTATTTGATGGAGCTTCTTCCTACTCCAGCTTTACTTGCTATTGGGTCATTCTCTTCCCCTTTATAGCTATTGCAAATTATTGCCTGAATGCCACTTGTTCTCCATATATAACCACTACTGCGCCATCTTTTACATATTTGATGCATTGGTGGAACGTAGAATCCATGGATTTCATTGCATACAGCCATGGTCATCCCCATATCGCATTATATGGAGATGTGGAGTCCATTACCATGAACTCTGTGGCCTTGGTGTACCCATTCTCTTCCTTATTTGCCTTAACTAATAGGGTGATCTTCCCTTGGGGAGAGTTGAGGTCACCTTTGAATCCCACCATAACAGTCTGAATTGAACCAATATCTGAGCTAGGCAGCCCCACTTGTTTCAGAGTGTTCACGAAAATGATGTTGGTAGAGTTGCCCATATCAATCCAGATTCTCCTTACTTCGAAACTAGAGATCCAAAGGGTTATAACTTGGGTATCTTTGTGCAGATACACTATTCCTTTACAATCTTCGTCAATGAACGTGATGACAGGACCAACCTCATAGTTACTGACATTACTTCTCCGTAACTATGTTCCAACACTGTTTCTCGAATTTTCCTCTTTCGTTCATAGTTGGTTTCTCCAGTGGCGGGTCCAGCAGTGTTGATCATATAAATGACTTCATGATTGTTGTTGGGACCATTATCTTTTCGCTCCTTATCACGATTTTCGTGGCAGCTTTCACTCTTAGACCTCTTTCTGTCCCTTGCTTGCTCTTGCAAATAACTACACAACTGAACCATGTAAATTATTTGCTTAATGTCTTTTTTGAAATCCCAACAGTCATCTGTGTCATGGCCATAATCCTTGTGGAATTCACAATATTTTGCCTTATTCTTCCTATTGGACTTTTCATGGATCTTAGGTGGCCACTAAACTATCTCGGATGAATGGATTTCATGCGAAATTCTAAAAATTGGAATCCGTAGTCCTAAGAGGTTTGGTTCTTGACGTGCATCTAGTCTCGATCCGGAGCTTCTTGAATGATCTTTTTGCCTGTCCAAACTACTCTTATTTTTCTGTTGTTGTTTTTCTCGCTTTGCCTAGGGTTATCTTTGGATGATACCCTTCTCTCTTTTGCGAATCTGACATCCTCCACCTTTATATAGGGTTTGGCTCTCTCCATCAGTTTGGTCATACTCTTCAGATTATGCTTGGTGAGGTAATCTTGGAATCGGCTATGGTGCAACCCTGAAGTAAATGCGTTTATTTTGAGGTTTGTGTCGCAACCCTCAATACACATCAGTTTTTCGTTAAAGCAGTTCACGTACTGGCTCAAGGACTCTTCTTTTTCTTGGCTTAGAGCTAGCAGGAAATCGGCCCTCTTCATTAACCTTTGACAGGTTATGAAGTGACTGATGAATTACTTCCCGAAGTCCATGAATGATGAGATGGAATTGGACGGTAACTTGTGTAACCATTCCAAAGGAGATCCTTCCAAAGTAATGGCAAAAGATTTATACATCGCTGAGTTGCCTGCCCTATACAGCGCCATGATATGTTTGAACTGGCGAATATGGTCAACCAGGTCTGTCTTTCTATCGTATTTTTTGAACTTTGTCAGGTCGAAATTATCTGAGAATGGCACCTCTAATATGTCAGAGGTGAATTGCATCTTTGTTTCTATCAGCAGCGTTTCTAGTTTATCCAGGGGTAGATCTTTCTCCTCCTTGTTTTGCAGATGAGAATGAACGGTCTCGATCCGACTGAGCACTCTTATTTCTGCTGGGTAGTCGCTAGCATCTCCCTGGACAACCCATGCCCCCTATAATGGTGGTTTTAGAGATTCTGGGGATTTTGCTTCTTTCCCCAAACTATTGTTAACATGAGTGGGTTGTTATGCATCGTTGGCAATCTGTTGTGCCATCCACATAATTGTGTTTGCCATTTGTGATATCTTCTCTGTTAAAGCATCGATCAACGAATCAGTGGTTTGCACCTCTGGCGGACGATCAGCATAAACTTCTTTCGATGCTTCTATAAGGACTTCAATACTTACTGGTGGTAGAACGTTACTATTTTGGCTTGGATCTGCTCCTCTTGCTTGTAACTGTCTCATCATTCCAGCCAGGGAATTATAATTTATAAACTCACGTATTTTCTATAAAAATTAGAAAAATGTAAGAAAATAGATGGAATTTCCCTACTGAGAATGTTGAGCTCACCCCTTTTTTTCCCCCATCCTTAGGTAATGCACAGGATAGTGAACAGGAGTGAAATCCGGTCTGAAAATGGTGTGTGAATAGTGATTTCATAAACAATACAGTATTTGTGAATAGTACTGTATATTTGAATAGTGACACGTAAATAGTGTTAAGCTTGTAATATTTTAATTATTGTGGTCTTCGTAATAATATTGAATAATAACCAAATAGAGTTGGACTTGTTGGTATTTTACAAATATTTCCCCATGATAAAAGGGGATAAACCTAGTAACGACCCCGTGGTTTGGGGTGTTACAAAAAAATTTGGTGTTAGAGCTTAGGTATACGACCACTGGTAGGGGCGCGAAACATGCACGCCTACTTACGCTCGCAAGTATACAAGGTCTAAAGTTTTAATATAGTGGATCTTTGAAGATCGAATATCGTTCCCACAGAGAAAAGTGTGAATAATTGAATTGAATACCGTAATTGACGTAGTCTCGTGTTATCCTGATGACGGAAGACATGAATTGAAATTAAACTAAGCTAAACTATAATTAGTGGGTTAATTCTAACTAGGTTGATTAATTAGGGATTGATTTCGTTCACTTAATACACGTTTGATTTCGTTCGGTTAACAATAACGGAGTTTAGGTATCCGACAATCTCGGTTCGTAAATTCCTCAACCACCTCTTCCGAGTGTAAGACGAGGGAATACGCGACTTCGTGTCGACGAAGATGTCCCCCTTAATGTCTTAACGACTCTAGGCCACTTGAATCTTGACCCAACGTCATTTATTGCACACTAACTAACGCCCTCCCGAGTCGTTAAGTCGTAACGATGTGTTTACCCTAGTCCGAATCCAGGGTTACCTCTCCCGAGTGTCAAGCCCTAGATTATCAAATCTAACCCAAATACCGTTACAAGCATATTAAGATCGTCATCAAATGATAAACACAATCAGACTTAAAAGCAACAACCGTTAAAGAAACGTATATTAAACCAAACGAGTATTTACACAACTACACATTTCCCTAACTAATCTCTAAATTACACTAACATGTTCTTAGCCAATAAAACATTAAATCAAGAGGATATCATCATCATCAACAATAAACATTAAATACAAATATGGAAACGAGGAAAGAAAAGCCAAATCTCAAAGTGGAGTAGTCCACTTTCGCCAAAGAACAATCCTCCCGAGCTTCCTCTTCTCCGTTGATGAAATTCCTCTTCTAGCTCTTTAAGGATTGGCCAAGAACACCTTCTAAACTAATCTAATCTACTTCCTAAATTACCTAAACCTAACTAAGGTAGAAGGAGAGCTCTCAAGATGTCAACCAGAGCCTCCTCTCACGTCTAAAACTTTTTTGAGGTTTGGTAGAGAAAATGGTTAAATAGGTAAGGTTTGGAAATATCTTCAAAATATCTGAAAATAGATATTTCTGTGCAGAGTGTCACCGCCTAAGCGGTGGTTCACCGCTTACACGGTGGACTTAAGTCGGTTAAATTTCTGTCGGATCTTCGCCTAGGCGATGGTTTCTCCCCCTAGGCGGTGGCTGCTGGCATATCATTCAGATCTTTTCTCACCAAGGCGGTGGTTCAGCCCTTCAACACTCCAACATTCTGCCTCTTTTTCGCCTAGGCAGTGGAACTTCCGCCTAGGCGGTGATCTTCATTCACCGAAACCCTGTTTTGCACATTTTGTTCACCATTTCTCCACCGTTTTTACTTGTTTCTCGCCCTTTGACGTCCTTTCCCTGTTTTACACTAAAACACAATTAAATATAACTAAAACACTTGAAAACTAACAAATTTGGTTTAGAAAAACATGAAAGTGAGAGCTGCAGGCCCACCGCCCAAGCGGTAAACCATCGTTTAGGCGGTAAAAATACAGAGTGGGTGTTTTTCAGCCCACCGCCCAAGCGGTTAACCACCGCTTAGACGGTAAAAATACAGGACGCACCAAATTTTCAAAATACGCTCTACCGCCTAGGCGGATTAACAGCAGAACAAAATGTTTTCACACTGGTGTAATTTCGCTTAGGCGAAAAAACCACCATCTAGGCGGAATTTCGTCAGAAGGTTTGATTTTAAAGAAAAGAGTTCCATCGCTTAAGCGGTGAATCTTCTGCAGTTAAAAAGAGCCCGTTCGTTAAAAATAGCCTATGAAAAACCTATCTATTTCTAAACCCGATTTGTTAGTTCTCAAGCATTTTAGTTATATTTAATTGTGTTTTAGTGTGTTTTAGTGTAGAACAGGGAAAGGACCTCAAAGGGTGAGAAACAAGTGAAAACGATGGAGAAACGGTGAAAAAATGTGTAAAACAGGGTTTCGGTGAATGAAGACCACCGCCTAAGCGGAAGTTCCACCGCTTAGGCGGAACAGAGACAGAATGTTGGAATACTCAAGGGCTGAACCATTGCCTAGACGATAAAACAACCGCTTAGGCGAGAAAAGATCAAAATGATATGCCAGCAGCTACCGCCTAAGCGGAAAAACCACCGCTTAGGCGAAATCACCGACAGACGTTAACCGACTTAAGTCCTCCACCTAAGCGGTGAACCACCGCTTAGGCGGTGACACTCTGCCCAGAAATATCTATTTTCAGATATTTTGAAGATATTTCCAACCCTTGCCTATAAAACCCCTTTCTCCCCCAATTGCTCAAAAAGGTTAGAACCCCTTAGACGTGAGAGGAGGCTCCGGTTGTTCTTAGGAGCTCTCTTACACCTTAGATAGATTAGATTAGTTTAGGAAGTAGATTAGATTAGTTGTAAAGAGTGTTCTTGGCCAATCCTTGAAGAGCTAGAAGAGGAAGTTCATCAAGCGAGAAGAAGAAGCTCAGGAGGATCGTTCTTTGGCGAAAGTAGACCACTCCACTTTGAGATTTGGCTTTTCTTCCCTTGTTTCCATCTTTGTATTTAATATTTATAGTTGGTAATGATGATCTCCCCTTGATTTATGTTGTATTGGCTAAGAACATGTTAGTGTAATTTAGAGATTAGTTAGGGAAAGGTGTAGTTGTGTAAATACTCGTTTGGTTTAATATACGTTTCTTTAACGGTTGTTGTTTTAAGTCCGATTGTGTTTATCATTTGATGACGATCTTAATATGCTTGTAACGGTATTAGGGTTGGATTTGAGAATATAGGGTTTGACACTCGGGAGAGGTAACCCTGGATTCGGACTAGGGTAAACACATCGTTACGACCTAACGACCCGGGAGGGCGTTAGTTAGTATGCAATCGATGACGTTGGGTCAAGACTCACACGACCTAGAGTCGTTAAGACATCGAGGGGGACCTCGGCGTTGACTCGAAGTCATGTATTCCCTCGTCTTGCACTCGAAAGAGGTAGCGGAAGAGTTTACGAACCGAGATTGTCGGATACCTAAACTCCGTTATTATTAACCTAACGAAATAAAACGTGTATTAAGTGAATGAAATCAATCCCTAATTAATCAACTTAGTTAGAATTAACCCACTAATCTTAATTCTCAATCCCGAGATGTACCCCCAAACTTAGAATTTTGCTAGTCCTCGAGCAAAACACTAACACTAAATAAACTAACTAACGAACTAAGTAACCAAAAATGAAAAATTAAACTAACACAAAAGAAGTATATGCATGTAAATATAGAGTTCAATCTAAATGACCAATTTGTTCCTCCCTCAATATCCCTAAATCGGATCAAGTTCGGGAAGTAACCCACACCAAGTGGTGTTCTAGAATTTCAACGATCAATATCAATAAAAATCATTCTAGATCTAATTGAAGTGTGTGTGTGAGAACTCAAATGTATAACTAGTCAAATACCGGTTTCGATTATTCGATTGTTAAGCTCAAAATTTAAACCGTTGACGGATTCAGGAAAGCCATAAGCTTGATTGGAGTCTACTATCCACTAATGTAGGCTTGGATATTCACGAAAATCAATAGGACTTGGTTTGGCTTTGGAGAACGACCACGGGTATCACTGGAATAAAAATAGAAATCTCGATACCCGAGGTAAAATCGCTTGTCGCTATCCTCTCTCATGACCCTACATTTAAAGTACAATTCTAAATAAGAAATGAAGATCCTTGTATTCACTTGTCGAAAGAGAAGAAAATGAAAATTATATTTACTCTTTTTTTTTCTTTTTTTTTTTACAACATATTCCTAAATTAAGTCGAATAATATTAGTTTTAGGAGAGTGCAAAAAGAAGTTAGAGAAACACACCCCCAAATTTATTCAAATTTGTAAAATTTTAGGAATATGTAAAAAGAAATAATAGAAACACACCCCCAAACTTATTTTAGGAGCGTGCAAAAAGAAATATTAAAGTTACAAGTGAATACACTAATACCGAATTAATAAAAATTTATCAGAAACCCGACCGCTCACTAGATTTCACTCAATTTTGAAAATTAGGCTTAGCGACTTTGGTTTAGGAAAAAATTAAATGAAAAGAGTATTTGAAACGTATTCAGAATTGATTACGTTATCGGCTTCGATAGGGGAAATAAGGAATGAAAATTTTCAGATTAGCTACAACGGTTCAAGCAAAAAATTGACGGCCTAAATCATGTCTCTGGAATTACCTTACCTAAGATTCCGCCTCAAGTTTTCCCCAAATCAAGTTCTAGTTTCCTCATTTTCTGTCATGAACTTAATATCGAATAATCAACATCTAATCATTCAGATAATTATACTTTGAATTCAAATATCGTGCATTTTTTTGGATCGAGATAATTTTTACCCAATCGACATGTTAAGCACACAAAACACACCAGGAAGGTATTACCCCCGACCTCAATATACAATTTGGGGATAATTCTCATCATCGGGTCTTGGCCCAAATGAACTCACATCTAATCATGCAAACACAACTTTATACATACACAATACTAAACTAATTCTAATACTAACATACATGAATTAATCTAACACCAAACATGCAAAAACAAAAATTAAACTAACTAAACTAAAAATTTTAAAAATTAAAACATTCATAATTCATAAATAAATAAAGGTCTGTACAACAAAAAAATTCATTTTGTTCAAAAATAATAATAACTGTTCATCATTTTCTACAAAAAGTCAAAATGGATGAACATCCACTAAACTATCATCCAATCCCTACCACTCAGGCCTGAACATGGCAGTGTTCCAATATCAGCGAACCCAATAAACATATAGCATGCTTGCACAAAAAAAATGGGTTGAACACATACCTAGGGAATAAGACTTATTCCCTACTGTTCACCTGAAGACGAATCATCACCATCATCACTTTGGGAAGGAGAGTGTGGTCTCTGGAGTAGATGTGGCGGCACAGATGGCATCGGTGGGTAATCGTCCATCGGAAGGCCAAGGCCCTCCCAAATCTTCCATTGGACTCGATCTTGTTACCTCGAAAATTAGTCCAGGAAAGAAGCAATCTCGAATTGGTTCTGGAGGACAGTCTGAAGCTTGTTGTTTATCCTCTCTTGGGAGTTTTCATCACAGGCTCCAGAAGGTCCAGCTGTATCATCTGGTTGCTCTTCCCCTTCCTTCGGCTCAGGCTCACTCTTGCGCCCCATTCTTCCACAACTGATTTATCGCTGACAGAGTAAGTGGAGCGATAGGATCACACTGGCTTCTCCCGAATACAGTCACATCAGCTAATCTGAATATATGGGTCAATAGTGACGAAAACGAGAGCCCACCCTTTACTGTTTTCATAGCATGAAGAATTGATGAATAGATCAAAAATCCAACGTTTATGGGTTGTCCGGTCTGGATTTTATAGATCAAATAGGCCCTGTCTTTTGAGACGTCTGACAAATGTGATGTCGGCAGGAGGCTTCTACAGATGAAGTTGTGCCAGATTTTTTAAACTGGCTTGAGGCATCTCACTGAAAATGTAGCGATGTTCGGCCCCTGGTGTTTCTACTTTACCTGGCCAGATGTGATCTTTTGGATAACCCTTTGTAAAGTAGGTTCCTGGCTTTCAATTGACTCCGGTGCCGAAAGCCCAAAGTGATGGTTTATGAAGTCGAGGCTGAAGATAATGGGTTGGTTCCAGACCCTTGCTAGATCGTCGATGGCCTCGGTAGCATTTGTATAGAATTCTTTGACCAAAGCGATTTCGCCTGGGGGTGGCGATTTGCAGAATTGCTCCCAGTGGCGGCTTCGGATTTCATTCCGAAATTCCTCCGGGAGCTCCTCAATCGTCCCGAATCCCCGTTGACGTATACAAGCATGATGTTTTTCGTGTTCCTTGAAGTGTTCTGCCACTTGTTTTGACACAAAGCGAGTGGCATCAAAGTCAACGTCGGTCGGCACCCTTGGGTTTGAACTTGACCCTTCTCCTCTGGCCCATTTCTTAGCTGCTCTTTTCGCCATTTCCTACAATCACAATCACAAAAACCCAATACAACCTCATCATATATGAACAATTGAAGAACATAAGCTTCCCTAATCACATTGCCACGAACACATACAGCCTAAAACGAATACCCATTTGAATTTTTCAAACAATTTTAACAAATGTGACATCCTATATTAGTTCACACACTCAACCAATCCAATTAAACATGTGTATCATCAAGAATCAAACCAAAAACCCATTGAAATTCGAAATCGCGAAACTAGGGTTAAAGGTTTTTGGGCAAAATATCAAAATCCATTGATTTCATTGATATAATCATGCAAACCAACCAATAATTTCAACAAATAGACTAAATGTAATGTAAAAGAAACTTACTTGTTGAGAAATAATGGTCCAATCAAAAGAAAATGGAGAAATCGCACCTTTCTCGCAAAACCCTAAATTTTCGAAAATAGGGGTTGAAATCCGATTCTTGGAGGTTGAATCGTGATGGAAATGATCACTTTTGGTAATGGATGGATGATTTTCGAGATTTGGAACGGTTTGGGAGTGAAGTTTTAGAGAGAAGGTGGAGAATTTGGGAGGGAACCTTGCGTTTTTTAATTTTTGAGCGAAGGGTTGTTTTTAACAGCAGAAAGTCCACCGCTTAGGCGGTGGATTCACCGCTTGAGCGGTGGAACTCTTTTCTTTAAAATGAAACCTTCTGACGAAATTCCACTTAGGCGGTGGTTTTTACGCTTAAGCAAAATTACACCAGTGTGCAACATTTTGTTTTGCTGTTAATTCGCCTAGGCGGTGATTTTTCTGCCTAAGCGATGGAGCATATTTTGAAAATTTGGTGCATCCTGTATTTTTACCGCCTAAGCGGTGGTTAACCGCTTGGACGGTGGGCTGTTTTCACCCACTCTGTATTTTTACCACTTAAACGGTGGTTCACCGCTTGGGCGGTGGGCCTGAAACTCTCACTTTTGTGTTTTTCTCAAATTTTCAAAATATGGCTCCACCCTGTACATTTTCACTTTGCTTGTTCAATGTGTTTAAACTTAAAATACTTTCCCAAACTTCCACACTCCTAAATTCACTGCCGAACACGTTCCGAAGCCATGGCGGCTTCCAAAAAGAATAAATAATTAAATAAATAGTAACAAAAATCGGGTATTTTGATACCCTAAGTTTCATTTCAAAAGAATAACGCTTGAGTTACCGTCCCCAGCTGGACTTTTGTGTCACTAAGTATTTTTCACCAAAATTCCCCATAAACAAGGAATTTGGGCTCAAATGCTTAGTCGGATCAAGATCATGGCTTTGAAGTCGGCTTCTCCTCTCAGTCCTTATCATTTTCAACAAGCTCCATCTCGGGATTGAGATTTAAGAGTTCCAATCTTCATCATTTCTCGCACCGCTTGATCTCATTAACACAATGAAACAAAAATAAAAATAAAAAACAAAACAAAAATAAATGTCAGGATTAACATTCGACCACTTAGTCGCAATATCAACTTAGAATTCACACTAATCTCATGTCTACAACGCCAAAGACTTGGTGTGTTGACGGACTAGGAAACGATACACTTGTTTTTCCTATATAAAACTTAAGTTCTGGGCCGATACCGCGTTTCTTTTGCAATATTCAATTAAATTCAAACTATCCCCGACAACGGCGCTAAAAACTTGGTTGGGGCGATTTTGCGCAAGCCTACTTACTCTGGCAAGTATACGAGGTCTAAAGTTTTAATATAGTGGATCTTTGAAGATCGGATATCGTTCCCACAGAGACAAGTGTGAATAATTTAATTGAATACCGCAATTGACGTAGTCTCGTGTTATCCTGACGACGGAAAGCGTGAATTGAAATTAAACAAAGCTAAACTACAATTAGTGGGTTAATTCTAACTAAGTTGATTAATTAGGGATTAATTTTATTCACTTAATACACGTTTGATTTCGTTCGGTTAACAATAACAGAGTTTAGGTATCCGACAATCTCGGTTCGTAAACTCCTCCGCCACCTCTTCCAAGTGTAAGACGAGGGAATACATGACTTCGAGTAGACGCCGAGGTCCCCCTCGATGTCTTAACGACTCTAGATCACGTGAGTCTTGACCCAACGTCATCGATTGCATACTAACTAACGCCCTTCCGGGTCGTTAGGTCGTAACGATGTGTTTACCCTAGTCCGAATCCGGGATTACCTCTCCCGAGTGTCAAACCCTATATTCTCAAATCCAACCCTAATACCATTACAAGCATATTAAGATCGTCATCAAATGATAAACACAATCGGACTTAAAACAACAACCGTTAAAGAAACGTATATTAAACCAAACGAGTATTTACACAACTATACATTTCCCTAACTAATCTCTAAATTACACTAACATGTTCTTAGCCAATACAACATAAATCAAGAGGATATCATCATTACCAACTATAAATATTAAATACAAAGATGGAAACAAGGGAAGAAAAGCCAAATCTCAAAGTGGAGTGGTCCACTTTCGCCAAAAAACGATCCTCCCGAGCTTCCTCTTCTCGCTTGATAAACTTCCTCTTCTAGCTCTTCAAGGATTGGCCAAGAACACTCTTTACAACTAATCTAATCTACTTCCTAAACTAATCTAATCTAACTAAGGTATAAGAGAGCTCCTAAGAACAACCGGAGCCTCCTCTCACGTCTAAGGGGTTCTAACCTTTTTGAGAAATTGGGGGAGAAAGGGGTTTTATAGGCAAGGGTTGGAAATATCTTCAAAATATCTAAAAACAGATATTTCTGTGCAGAGTGTCACCGCCTAAGCGGTGGTTCACCGCTTAAGCGGCGGACTTAAGTCGGTTAACGTCTGTCGGTGATTTCGCCTAAGCGGTGGCTTTTCCGCTTAGGCGGTAGCTGCTGGCATATCATTCTGATCTTTTCTCGCCTAAGCGGTGGTTTTCTCGCCTAGACGGTGGTTCAGCCCTTGAGCATTCTAACATTCTGCCTCTTTTCTGCCTAAGCGGTGGAACTTCCACTTAGGCGGTGGTCTTCATTCACCGAAACCCTGTTTTACACATTTTCTTCACCGTTTCTCCATCGTTTTCACTTGTTTCTCGCCCTTTGAGGTCCTTTCCCAGTTCTACACTAAAACACACTAAAACACAATTAAATATAACTAAAATTCTTGAGAACTAACAAATCTGGTTTAGAAATAGATAGGTTTTTCACACCTATCATTCCCACAGAGAAAAGTTTGAATAATTGAATTGAATACCGCAATTGACGTAGTCTCGTGTTATCCTGATGACGGAAGACATGAATTGAAATTAAACTAAGCTAAACTACAATTACTGGGTTAATTCTAACTAGGTTGATTAATTAGGGATTGATTTCGTTCACTTAATACACGTTTGATTTCATTCAGTTAACAATAACAGAGTTTAGGTATCCGTCCGACAATCTTGGTTCGTAAACTCCTCCGCCACCTCTTCCAAGTGTAAGACGAGGGAATACGTGACTTCGTGTCGACGAAGATGTCCCCCTCAATGTATTAACGACTCTAGGCCGCGTGAGTCTTGACCCAACGTCATCAATTGCACACTAACTAACGCCCTCCCGGGTCGTTAGGTCGTAACGATGTGTTTACCCTAGTCCGAATCCAGGGTTACCTCTCCTGAGTGTCAAACCCTAGAATCTCAAATCCAACCCTAATACCATTACAAGCATATTAAGATCATCATCAAATGATAAACACAATCGGACTTAAAACGAAACAACCGTTAAAGAAACATATATTAAATTATTGATGAAAATGGACAGTTTATGATGTTTCCTAGATCAAGCAAAAATTTTAAGTGTGAAAAGTTGTTTTTATTATCCTGCTATGTCATGGTTGTCTCGATAGGAAGGTATATCCTGCTAGGTGTTGTTGGTCCTGACATGTGGGTATATCATCTAGGACGTTGTGTTCTAACCTGCCAGGAGAGAAAGTCCTACAGGTAGTTGACATGATAACTCCCGATCGTGAGGTAAAACGGTTCTATGGCTAGTAAGGACGTATGATATTTTATTATATAAACGTGAGTTGACCAGTTGATTTAAACTGGGTTGTTTTATTTTAATGATATTTTGTTAGAATTTTGGTATTGCCAAGTGTGGTTATATTTTATTGAGAAGTGAATTTTGATTAAAAAAAAAAAGAAAAATACTTAATCCATAAATTGTTTTTATATTATGAAGACAAAACACCGATAGACTATTCAGATAGATATTGCTTCACTATTAGTGTTAGATAGAGTCAGAGAGTAAGTTGATTATTGAGACTTTTGGTGATAGTTATTGGCAATCTAGAGATTTGATCTTTTGAGATAAAATAGTTGTATATGACCGTGCGATTCTGAACGAAATTTTGGGAACAAAATTTATTTTAGGGGGTAGAATGTAATACCTCGAAAATTTATATTTTGGAAAATAATATTTTTTATATTTCGGAAAATAATATTTTATAGTTAAAAATTCTTGGGGTTATTTTGATATATCATGGAAATTTGGAGGTATGAATATATATTTGATAACTTTTGGGGTTACAAGTGTAATTCTAGGGTTTAATAATAATGTTATATAATATAAGGAGTGTTAGTGTAATTTATATAAAAATCTTCAATAGTAACCTATAGGTATAAAATGATTGGATGGTGGATGTTATATGTGTGGAAAACGTGAGAGAGACAAAAGGACCAAGAAAGAAATTATTTTCTTGCATTCTCAACTTCCATCAACAAAAAAAAAAAAAAAAAGGAGAAGAGAGAGAGGGGAGGACGATCAAGAGAGAAAAAAAAATGAGAAAAAAGGCCTTGGGGATTTAGATCAAGAAATTGAAGAGATCTATGGGTGAAATCAAGTTTTGGAGGAATGATAAACTCATACTTGGTAAGTTTCAAAAATCCTAGAATTTTTTTTATTGAAATTCTAGTATGAATCCTTATGGATTTAAGGGTTAAGATGTAAAATTAACCTATTAACACTTGGATTGGTCATGTGTGAGTTTGTTAGGTTGAATTAAACATGAGATTGGGTGAAATCAACATGCATAAAATCTGATTTTTATTTTTTTTTATATGGCTTAGAGCTTTAATCTAGTTATTTTTTGTTTTAGGAGAGAAAATCTAAGGAAAACCATGATGTATATGAATTCTAGATGAATTAGAATGGTTGTATGTTAGTTTGGGATGAACTCTAAGCCTTATAAGAGCCAAAAACGTGGTATAGGAGTATTGGTATCAAAAGAAACTAAAGAACTGAAATTTGGAAGTTCAAATTATGCAATTCATTTCCCCGAGCAATCTATCTTTAAAAATTCATAACAATTTGTAGAAAAATAAAAAAAATATGAAACTTATCGAAAATAAAACTAGACTCAATGAGGATAATTTTGAGCTATTATATGGTGTATGTTGCACTTGAAATGATACCAAAATAGACCATGAAAAGTGATTGAATGCAGTCCCGTAATATTCTGACAGCTTATTTGTTGAACTTTGAAAAATCATAACTAAATGTAGACAAATAGGAATTTGGTGATTCAAAGTGAGTTTTAACGATTGGGATGTCTATTGTCATAAAAAAATATAAAAAGAACAGAAACGGATTTTTAACCATGGTAAAATGAGTAAGAAATCTGACTGCTCACAGTGAATGCCTCTCACAACGCACAATACTCCCTTAAGAAATACTAGGATATTAAGGGTATGCACATAAAGTGATGATATTAGTAAAGAGGGTGTTTAATTTTCCTTCTAGTAGCTAGGTGAGCTGAAATAGGATGACTCGAGATTGCTAGGTGGCCACTCGCATCTTGAGGTAGGGAATTCTATCCATTCTCTTATGTGTTTTGAGTATGTATTCTTGTGTGTTTATTTGAAAAATATGTTTTCAAATGAAATTGGATTTACGGTAAAAAATTGAAGTTTGGGCAAATCTGGTACTATAAAAGAAATATATATATTTGTGTGTTAAATATATCTGGCTGGGGGTATTGCGATGATATCATGTGAGGACCAAGGATATTGGGTCACCGTGGAGTTGACCTTGGGTACAAATCCCTAAACCCACACGGGGGATACTCTAGGTTACATAAGTATCTCATTGGCTGGTATAGATTCTCAATGGTACGATTCGGTCATCTGGTATCGCAGTGATACACTTGTTGTGTCTGTGATTTAAATTTTTCTACTTGGATTTTATTTTAAGAGCATGTTTTATTACAAAGTGCAGATGCATTATATACTGTTTTAATTATAAAAGTTCTATCCATGGTATTATAGTTTATAAACCCATGTATTTTCTCTAAAAATTAGAAAAATGTAAGAAAATTGATGGAATTTCCCTCCTGAGCACGTTGAGCTCACCCTTCTTTTTCCCCCATCCTCAAGTAGTGCATAGGATAGTGAATATGAGTGAACTCCGGTCTGAAAGTGGTGCGTGAATAGTGATTTTATGAATAGTACAGTATTTGTGAATAGTACTGTATATTTGAATAGTGACACGTAAACAGTGTCAATCTTGTAATATTTTAATTATTGTGGCCTTCGTAATAATATAGAATAATAACCAAATAGAGGTGGATTGGTTGGTGTTTTACAAATATTTCCCCGTGATAAAAGGGAAAAAACCTAGTAACGCCCCGAGGTTTGGGGTGTTACAGACCCCGGTGTGGTTCAACCAAAGAACCTTCGGTGTGAGAATAAGTTAGTCTGCTTTTTAGAGAGAGATCAAGTACTTGACAGTTAAAATAATATGTTCATACATTCCCTTTATATAGACTTCTTTATTTGTGCTGTTATGTTGGTGAGGTCACTCGCTCCATGATCCTCTCCTAATTGCATGGGATCTGGCGGAGATCTCACCCACAAACGATTGGTTTGTTGCGGTTTTCCTCATGACGTGTGAATCGTGGGAGTTCTTGGGCTTTCCTCTAATTGGCCTTTCCACTGTGGCTTTTATTTACCCTTGATTGGGTCTCTTTATAGGGCCTTCTTTTATTCAAATATTGAGTCATTTATTATAAGCCGACCTCTTTTCCAGTGGACTAGTGCGTTCAGCCCAAAAATAACTACCGAGTTATTTTTTTTGGAACAGATTATTAACCCAACCCGACCTATCAAAACTTTCAAGATTCTATTAATCGTGGGCGGGAATTTCTCTCATATCACATATAATAACAATGAAGAACAATAATCCATATCATACAATGGTTTACTCAAATTCAGAATTAAATTAAAAACACAATATTACATAAATTTGAAATACCTCACCGCAATCCTAACCCGCTTGGAGAAAGTTAGTTGATCATTGATACGTAAAATGGCATTTTCTCAGATGAAATCCTTGAAACTGCCATTTTCTTTTCTATATCCTCAACCCAAGCTTTCCTTCAAGAATTGTAAAAGTAATGCAAAAAGAAAATTCAGAGAAATATTTGGGAACAAAAGTGGAATAAAATTTAATAGAATCTCCTTTTTCCTTTTAGATTACAATCGGTTCCTATTTATCTAAGGGATTTCAAAAATTTGTTGGGAAAATATCCCAACAACCCTTGGGAAAATGGGAAGAAAGTTGGATGAATTTTGTTCATTCCTCAACCCAATACACTGCTAGAATCTTCTGAGCATGGAAGCCAAGGCAACTATTTGGCTGAGTTAGAGCCTTGGATTGGCAGCTTCGGAAGCCGCCAAAACGCCGAAGTCGTAGGCAAAAGTTGCTAGAAGTGCGGCTTGTTTGGAAGCCACACTTCAAGCCTGTTTTTTACGATTCTTGTTCGAATCATCATGGTTTAATCGTTTTTTGTCTGTTTTGCTTTAAATTAACGTCGTTTTATTCCATTTTCAAAAACCTATAAAAGCAAATAAAAAATTTTAATTTATAATATTTTAATTTAATCAAAAAATTAACAAAATTAAGTTTAGTGGTAATAGATCTCACTCCAATTTTGGAATCCAAGGCTCCAGCTTATTCCCAGGGGGTGCTTAGTAAGTGTTTTATTTATTTACTAGCAGATAACCCGTGCCTGAAGGCACGAACTAAAAAAAACTTATTTAGAAATGAACACATTACTAAACAAATTACCAACATATTTGTTATCAAGATTTACAAAGATAATTGAGAAACAAATAGAATTATTATCTTTTTTAAATACAACTTAAGACAATAACTTGAATTAAATTAAAACGAAATAACAAAGATAATTAAACAATATCAATTATTCAGTTAAAACAATTGATAAATTTGTGCTAAATTTCCCGATCCAATTGCTTTGTAAGTAATACCTTGACCAATATTAAGAAGATCAATGTTATTCAGTGTTGAACTTTTTCGCCCAATTCTTGTAATAATTAACGAAGATAATGAAAAACTATTGATAAATTTTTATCATCAATTAACAAAATAAATTACCAATTGAATTATTGTACTAACTTTTCAGTTGAGATCATCATAGTAAGACTTCTGGATAAACAATGTTCATTGTAGAAAGAGATGTATCGTCAGGGAGAAGTACATTTAATCGATCAAATGGTGTGCATCCTGACAAAGCAACATATAATTGGCCATGGCTAAAAATTGGTGTAGTCAAATCAATTCCAACAAATTTTACAGATTATCCTTGTGATTTATTTATTGTCATGACATATGCTAAACAAACTGAAAATTGTCGCCTTGTCATTTTAAAAGAAATTTGAGAAGATGGTGGTGTCAAAGATATTTTGGGAATGAATGCCAAATTTTCAGCTTTATCCCCTGTCAAAATTTTAGCCTCAATTATATGTGAAGCACACCTAACAACCATCAACCGAGTGCCATTACAAAGTTCATCAGTCGGTGCAATATTTCTCAATAACATTATTAGACAACGTATTTTTTAAATCTAGCTTAAACGGTAATCCTAAAGAATCTAATGAATTTAAATACTCATTAGGATAACGATTTATGACTTGAGAATCAACTCCATCATCTTCTGACATTTTGTCTACAACCAGGTATGTGATAATCTATCCTAGAAATATCTCTAATACTGCTGAATTTATAGTAGTGACATCATCATTTCAAGCAGAAATAATAGACCGTTCAGTTAGAAATACAGGAGTAACAGTACCAAGCACATCCAGACATGGATAAACAGAAAATATCAATTATCTTATATTACGACACTTGTATATGGTTGATGGTAATTCTACGATTTCACGTGAATTACTTCCAATCTAAAAAGAAAAAAGTTACAGATGCACGTATAAAAAAAAAAATAAATAAATAAATAAAAAAAAAAAAGGATGAGTTACTAATAAATAATATTATTATACAGATAAAATTAGAAATTACCTTGAGTAAGTATCTAGAGAACTCTGCATTATCCGTATTTGTACTACTTAAGCGCATATTTATTTCTAAAGTCAATACATGTATATCTTTCCCAAGGAATGACCGTCTAAACGATGTTGCCACAATTTGTTGACGAATACCTTTAGGTATAACAGGTAAGATTTGTCTGAAATCACCACCAAGAACAACAGTGATACCCCCGAATGGGTTTGGATTTTCACGAATATCTCATAATGTGCGATCCACTAACTCGACACAATACTTATGTTGCATAGGAACTTCATCCTAAATAATTAATTTTGCTTCACGGAATAACTCTACATGCAATAATTGTTTACTAAATCCACAAAATGAATTATCGAGTATATCCAACGGAATACGAAATGTAGAATGTGCAATTCGACCTCCTTCAAGTAACAATGACGCAATACCAAATGATGTTACAGTAATGACAACATAACCAAGACTGCGGCATTTTGTTGCAATTGTATTATACAAAAACGTCTTCCCAGTACCAGCACCACCATTAAGAAAGAACATTTTAACCTGATTACCAAATACTGAAGAATTAATTGTTTCGTAAGCAATACCTTGACCAACATTAAGGAGATCAATGTTAACTTGTACATTTAGTTGTTGTGCTTCACTTTGCATTTGTCGATATTTCCATATCAGTCTATTGCCAACTATCATATTCCAATATGCCAATGGTTGTGGCATCGATGGAAAATCGGTTAAACTCCTGTCATATTCTTGAAGAAGTTGATTCAAAAGATACAACCCGTAGTCTTTTACTTGTTCTTCGGTTGGAGTGGGAATCGCAAACATATTACGAATTTTGTGAGCGAGATCATCATATATATCTTTTGAAAATTGATGTCATAATTTACATGGATTTGTTGGAGAACATTGTGTGAGAATAACACAAACTAATCTCCTCAACTAATATCCAGTACACATAATTGATGTCTCTTGAAGACATTGTATCTATTCACCATCATCTTCTAAAATTTTCCATGCTACACATGCAGCTTTAAAAGTTGAATGTTCAAAGTGGTTGAATATACGTAGGTCTTCAAATGATTGAGGTCCTTTTACTACAGTCAATAATAGACGAAGATAAAATCGTTTACCCGAATTGGGTGACGCAAAATACATTCTACCCATAGCAAATCCTCTCAGTCGTCGTATCCATACTTTTTTAGTTTTATTCCAAACAAAATGCTGAGGAAACTCTTGATAAGTATAAACACGTACATCTTCATGTGCATAGAAATATTCAAATAATGTTGTCAGGGTTGAACGCTGTTATTGAGCCCGAGAAACAATTGTCTCCATTGATTCATTAGGATTAAAGACAACACGGTGCATTCTAGGTAAATAGAGCGTGAATCGAACAACTGTTGGAATCTCTTCATGCACCGAAAAACTAAACAATCGCCATGCAACTTCAGACGGTCCAATGTACCTTGCATCAAGATATTATTTGATCTCATCTACTCCTCCCAAAGTCAATGTTGTTCTATCCCCTCCTTTATGGATATATTTGTTAATATATTTAATACATCTAGGTCTAGCACAAACTTCAACATTAATATGACAATCGAACATCTTCGAAAGGTACGGATTGTAAAGAAGAACATCTCTATTATCAACTTGTTGCCCTCTTACTATATATACCTTTCCATTATTACGACGACGATAAATAGGATATCCTTATTCATCCATGGTTGTATTGTCTACAAAATCTTTTGGGTATCTCTTAGTATATCTACCATTATCCATGATGCAAGGTGCTTGCGGATTTCGACCACCACATGGTCTATGCACCATGCATTTTTAAATAGTTTCAAAAAGCTCAGGCTCTTCAATTGGATCGGAAAATTCAGCACAAACTATTCTATCCACTTGTTCACATGTTCAAATTTTGTCCGGACTGTCAAATATATTAATAAATGCATATGCAGCAACCCTCTTTTTTGGTACTCAATTGTATAAACATGACCAACTTTTTTCTTGAATATTTGCGTCTTTTCAATCTCTTTCATCAGTGCATTTTTTTCAACTCAAACACACGGGCAATTAAATTTGGGCAGTCAGTTGGATTTTGATACGGCAACAAAGCTGAAGTAATTTCTTTCCAGGTAGGATTTGCAGTCATCGTGAAAAATACATCGGGATGATGATTGTATCGCGAATCTTGAAATATTTGAAACATTTGTCTCGGATCACTAATAAAAGATGACGGAAAAATAATTCATTGACCTATTTTATCAGGTTTCAACCCATCTATGGCTCCATCACATATACTTTGGTTTAGTTCACCACGAATATTTTTTTTATTGAGCCTAGAGTAATTTAAACGATTTTGTTCAGTTGTAACCCATGCATCTACCAAGAACTCTTGAAATAATTTTCCTCCTCGTAAAATTGTAGAATATTATGTTGGTCTTTCAAAGGAACGATAATTATAATATTGAATTTGAGTTAATTTATCATTTGTATATTGACCATGGATCACATCCCACTGTTTGAATCCAGGTTCCCATCCAAGTTCACCAAAAGGGAACAACAGAACATAATGCAATGATAAATAACCAGGCTGACATTCATTGATTTGCATTAGTTTGTTGGATCCCTTTAAATGTAAAATAATATCCCTTATCCCAGTGATCTCAGTTCCATCTCCCAGTAATGTAACTGTTATTTCATTTGTTGTTGGCAAATTGTACTGCCAACGATCTGTAGTTGTACTATAAGGAAGAATAGCCGGCCGATTTTGTTGTTCAACATCTAATTCATTTAAGATTGCGTAAGCCTAGTGGAACTTATTCACGAATACGTTATGCTACAACAAACTGTTCTGAATAGTTTATAGAACGTCGCTTCTCAGATTAGTATTTCTACTACACTATGCGGCCAAGGCGGATTCGGGATCGTAAATATACAATTGAGAGTACGATGCATCTTGTCCTGATTCTGGAGTTAATGTTCCTATTCGATGACAAAATTCTCCATGTATGGTAAACATTGTTGGCCCCCTTCTAGCAAGTACTCTTTCATCTAGCTTAGCACCAAGGCTTGTAAAAGCATTAGTTGCATTATATTCTTGAGTGTAACGACAAACGATTTTGACATTTCATCAATGCCATCATATAAGACTTTAATTTCTGAAGGGGGTGGAAGAAGTAACAACAATTTAACCTTTCCTTGTAAACAACATGTACCAAAAAGTGGATGTTATTTAGATGATTTTGATAATTTTTTATCTATCCAATGTAACGCATAACAATGAGGGCACATAACATCCATTCTACCAAGGGAATGTCGACTTGTAGTTGTATGAATCTCAGGATCAATAGGTAGGTTTTTGACATCGTCAAAATCTTAATACTCGTAAAGATAATCGCCGATACTATTCCGCCTACATTTAATAAATAATAAAGTTATTTAATATATTTCAACTATATATATTTAAATAATTTATTATCTATAATTATGAAAAAATAAATTAAAAAGCTTACCATATATTTTTCGAAAGTAGAACTGGTTCGTCAAGCGCTATAATTGATCTTTCATTTATATTTGTGAAAACAACAGGTTCAGCACAATTCCATGCAGGAAGACATGCATCATCAATTCTGGCAATTTGATTCTCGCAAAAATGTTCGTCTGTTGAAGTTGGCCTGTATTTGATAATAAAAAATTGAATAAATTAATTAAAAATTCAAAATTGATAATCCATTAAGTTAATCTATATAATAAAATTTGACTTAGCTTCTCTCTGAAAGTATAACTGATTGTTCAACATTTGTCGTTGAATCTTTAGCTTTCTCCCCCTTCGTGCTCGTTGAGCTAAATCATGGTTTAAGCATGGTTAAACAAAATTAACTTTTTTCTCTTTTTTTTCGTGCTCGTTGAGATATAACACGCTTTGATATGTTTTCATTGGATGCTCTACAATGAAGAATTGAAGAATTAAGAAATATTAATTGAAGAATTAAACAAACTAAAATAAAAATAAGTAATGATTGTACCTTTCATTATCCACTGTTTCTTGAGTAGTTTGGTCCCTATGAATTCGTTTCGGTAGAGGCTCGAATGATTCTTCTAAAAATAGTTGTTTCTTTTCTAGATATTGACGCTTAAGAAAATTTAAACGATTAAATTCCTCTTGTTCCCTTTGTGCTCGTTGAGTTATGACACACCTTGATAAGCCATTATTATTGGAATTTTCTTCGTGTTGACTTTTCAAATTATGATGTTCTTCCCTTTCTCGACCACTTTGTATTTATTCTACTAAAGTAACAATTGATATTATGTCAACCTACGAACGTGCATCATCACAATAATATATCATTTCAAAACTAACATTTTAAAAATAATATAAAATAAGGCAAATAATTAACTAAGTGGATTAAGTGGATTGAAGTAGAGTTTTCTTGTAACTTAGAAACTCCATAATCATTTATCTTTTGTCTTTCCATATTCAAATGTGGTCTTTAGATAGATGAAAAAAAATTAAACAAAAATATTATTGACTTTTTTTTTAGCAAGAAAAATACAAACATAAAAAATCATAACACCTTATTTTACAAATTTTATAACATGAATTTGAAAATTACCATCAATTTACTATTAATTCAGAAATATCTAGGTAAATAGAATTAACGAAAGATTGAGAAAACACTAAAGAAAGATATTCCAAAGCATATTGAAAAATTAATCTGACAATACATTAAAATGGTAAAAAATTCAAATGACAACATGATAAAAAAAACAACAGAAAATATTTAAGGCTATAATATCTTCAACAACCAAATAGAGCACACTTCACATCATTAACCTGTTAAAAAAAAGTACATTAATTCTATAAAAATTTAAAATATATATATACACACTATATATAAAATAATATTAAAAAATAAATATACCTTAAACCAACATTTTAGAGCACAATTTCATTCTTCTCATTGCAAAGTTGTAATTGAGCCTCCACTTTTTCCAACGCCTTTAAGCATATCAAGTCATTTTCGAATCCCTCTAACATCGATTCTAAGTCTTTCAGGTTTGGAAAATCTTTTTTTATCTTTTTATAAATTCTAGCTTTAGACCAATTAGATGGTAGTGTATTCACTATTGCATACACCAACACCGCTATGTTAGGTTCAAACCTTTAACAAATTAACTCCTTGTATAATTTTTATTTTTTTTTACGAATGTGATCCCCAACACTAATTTTTTACCCATTTTTCCTTTTTTGAATTGAATCCACAATGGATGTACATCATGCTCAACCTCTTCTAAAAGAAGTATAAACTCTGCTGCAATAATGGGCTGATGATTCTCGAATATCGTTTGTTTAGCAACATCTCAACTTAATGGTAATCCATCTGCAATGTGTTGAATTATTTGTTTCTCATTAATTTTATATCTATGATGTTGCAATTGTCTTGCACTAAATTTTTTATCAATTCCATATTCTCTTACGGATCCCCTTTGTCTAAAAGACTTATCATAAAATAATTTTATTTTGGAACGTAATCCTAATCGAGGACTCATTCTTAAAATAATAGGAGGTTGTACAGAAATAGAAACAAAAACAAAAATAAAAATTCCTTCTATTGGAGTGGGAATAAAATTAGGATGTACAGAAAAATCAAAATAGAAACAGAAATTTAGAAACAAAAAATTGGGAACAAAAAAATTGGAATAGAAACATAAATTTAGAAACAGAAAACTGGGAACAGAAAAATTGGGACAGAAACAGAAATTGAGAAACAGAAAAATGGGAACAGAAACAAAAATTCCTTTAATACCTGTTGATGTGCGACGGTAATGGAGGTCTGGAACTATTCCCAATTAAGAACAAAAACAAACAATTAAAAAATAATTAATTCCTAGACTTCTGGAAAAAAAAAATCAATGAAAAATGGGAACATAAAATTAGGAACTGAATTGAAGAATTGCTAAATTACTCACTAATAGTAAGCCAAAATAATCTAAATTACTCACTAACAGTAAGTTACTCACTAACTGAAATTAATTGCACTAATCACCCAATTTTTCAAACCTAAGACCAGGAAACACTATCGAAATAGAACAAAACATTATCAAAACAAACCTGAAGAAATGGGAGCTGATGTGCTTCGCTGATTGGATTTTTGCTAATCCAATTTGAGATATGCAAGCAATAGCTTTAATTTGAAAAACAAAAGAAGAAAACGAAGAAAAAGAAGAAGAATAAGACTTATTAAGCGAAACATAAAGAAAAAAAAAGTTATTTAATTTCCTGTTCGGAATCTGCAAGTTTCTTTGGTTCGAGTTAGTGAGAGTTTATTTCAAATCTAAGAACACAAAACACTATCAATTTTGATTCAATAAACTTATACCTATTTTGATAACAGTGTAGTATATTGCCTTAAAAATCAAAATACTTTTGATCAACTCATTTTGAACCGGCAATGTTCAAAAATCAAAAGTTAGAACAGATTGGTAATTGAATTGATTTAGAACAGAAACAGAAAACTCAGAAACAGAAATAGAAATTATGTATCTAGCGTATAAGGCACTACCAAATAAACAAACGCTCAACGACAAACGATAAAAAACAACCCAAATAATATCCAGAAGAATTGTGACATCATAGCAAATATCATTAATTTAAACAACAAAGCTAAGCATAGTAGGAGGAGGAAGGGACACTGAATTTATAGTCTCAATCTAGTGCTGAGAAACCAGCTTTTGCGCTTTAGCATCTGCTGATAAATCCTTACTAACCAGCTTATCAATCCAATTAACAAACAATTAAACCTAATTTAAATTCCAAAAATCAAACAAAGTAAAATAAAATAGGAAGTTCTTGATGTTTCATGTTTAATTTATTTTCAATTTATTTTTTTCAGCATAAGGGGTAAATTATACCTTAGAGTCAATTCAAACTGATTTGACTCCACCTCGATGCAACTGTCTCCGGTTTTAGAAAAATAAAATAAAAAACACATGCTTTTATACTATTAGTTTAGCAAACAAAAAACCTAGGAAGAGAGAAGAAGGCAAGGTGAGTTATGTGATTTTGAAATTAAGACTATATTACACGAACAATACACAATTGAGAATTGGAGAGAAAATTTTCAATAACAGTAACAGAAATATGGGAACAGAAAATCAGGATCAGAACTGAAGAATTGGTAAATTACTCAATAATAGTAACAGTAAGATGTATGATTTTGTGCCCTAACAATATATTTTTTGGAACACCAAACGTGAACACAGTAACTTGGGAACAGTAATTATTGAACAGAGAGAGCAATGCTCAATTACTGAAGAATTGAAAGTAATGCTCAGTTACTGAACACAATCAATTACTTTGAATGTTCAATGCTCAAAAATAAGGAAAATTGAATAACATAACAATATTCATGAAACACGAACATCAACAGTTAACATAGATATGGGAACAAAGCAAAAATATTCATGAAAAGCCAAAATCTATTATAGAAATATGGGAACAATAACAGTAACTGAATTATTGGGAAAATCATGAAAATAAAAAATATTCAAGAAAACTGTAAGCCAAAATCAAAACTATTCAAAGTATTGTAGAGATAATAGAGGTGGTGGAAATCACGATTTCCATAGATAGAGAGAGGGGGGGTCAGCGAAATTAGGGTTCACGGCGATGAAGGGAGAGAGGAATTGGGAAGACTAAGTTTGGCGATTTCCATAGATAGATGCATTGTCGGTAGGGATGGTCATGGGCCCGGAGGTCCGATCGGCCCGCCCAGCCCGACCCTATTTTTTTAGGGCTTGGGCTTAGTGTTTGAGCCCATGGGTCGGGCTAGGGCCTAAAGATTAAGGCCCATTCATTTTTAGGGCCGGGCTAGGGCTTGATCATTTTTGTTTAGGGCCGGCCTGGCCCGGCCCGAACTTTTTTAAAATATAAAAAATATATATTTTATATATATATCCATAGAGAAAGAGTTGAGGGGCCATTTTGTAATTTTCAATTTTAGCTAAATAATTTAGCAAACCCTAGTTTCATTCCTCTTATAGAGAGAGAATTGAGGGTCCATTTTGTAATTTTAGTATTTAGTTTTTAAATTTTAAAAAAAATAAATTATAGGGCCGGGCTAGAGCCGGGCCTGGGCTTAATTTTTTTTTGTAGGGCCGGGCTTGGGCATAAAATTAGGGCCCGATCATAGGGCCGGGCCGGGCTAGGGCCTAACATTTTTGTGTAATACCCTAGTCAAAACCCGGCCCGAGCCCGACCTGGCCCGGCCCATGACCATCCCTAATTGTCGGTGATTTCCATGGTTGGAGAGGCATTGTCGGCAATTTCCATAGTAAGTAGGAGAGGTGATGGTTTGCGATGGAGAGATGGGTTGGCGATGGCTTGGGCATTGAGTGATCGGGTAAGGAAGGCCCCGTTTGGTTAGTGTTCCCAACCAAACCCAACCCAACCCAAAAATTCTGAGTTTGATTTTTGAGAACGCGTTTGGCAAATACAAAACTCAACCCAACCCAACCCAAAAAATAGGAATTGATTCTCAAAATGTTAAGGAAATGAGAAACAAAAAAAACTTGTTTTTTTTTTTTGTGCCCAAAAAACTCAACCTAAAGTTCTCAACTCCGGCCACCGTTCAACGACCACCCGCCGCTGTCTACCGCCGTTGGTCACCGTCCACCGCCACCAGCCGGCCACTGTCGCCGCCCAGACCATCGTCGTCCTTCCGCCGCAGCCAGCCACCTTCCGGCAATCGCTGCCAAACACAAAAAAAAATTCAAAAAAAAAAAAATTAGTTTTAGGATAAAATCGTTACCAAACACATTATGTTCTTAGCACAAAACAAAAATTGTCGTTACTAAACGCAATTCTGTTCCCAAAATTCTCAACTCAACCCAATTCAACTCAACCCAACCCATTCCAGTTGGGTTCAGAAAAGTGGGAACACTAACCAAACGCCACCGAAACAAATGGTAAAAGGAAACAAAGGAATTATAAAGAAATAAAACTAAAAATAGTAAAAAAAAAAAAAAAAAAATGATTTTATGTGAAACTATCACACGTAAAAAAAAATAAAAATAGTAAAAAAAATTATATTTGTGTTAATTTGGAGAATCGATCTAGACCGCTCTTTATGGGGTATAAAGAACGGTTGAGATCTTCCTAGAAGTATGTACGTCCTGTTTTATTATATAATTTTTATTTTTTTTTATTTTTTGTGATTTAAGCACTTTTTATCAATTACATATGAGTTCTTTGATTTTTCTTGAAATTGAAAGCACAAGTGAAATTAAACTATCTAAATAAATATTGAAAAGTTCAATTTCAAAAAATAAAATGTTTTTGGCCGCCAATTTGACAAAACAGGCAAAAATACAATTTTTAGGCTAAAATGGAAAGTAGTTAGAATTGGTGATTTTTTTTTTTTTAAATTAATGGGTGGAGAATGCAATTAATTATATCAAAGTGATATTCTATGAAAATACACTTTTAATTTAACCAATTTTAGTATGAAACTTTATTTTTTTGCAAATTCAATCAAATTGTTGATTTTTTTAATTATTTTTTTAAATATTAAATGAAATTTAAACACAGGAATCTAAGGCAAAAATTTGTCTCTTTAAGCGTGATTTAAAGTTTGTTTAAATTTGCACTTTAGATCCGACCCTTTTACAAAAAACAAAAATGAGCGGGACAAAATGCGGTGACTACAACATGCATGAATGTAAACTGAAAAATTACAAAAACGAAATAGAAAAAAAAGACTAAATATGTAACTAAAAAAATACAAAAATATCACTAAAAAAATGTACATGAATGGAGTTTTAAAAATGCAACAAAAAAATATACTTTAAAAAATGGTACTAAAATATTTGTTAAATGTAACCAAAAAAAAAAATATTAACAACTGACTTGGCCGGAATTCAATAGTCAATGTTTGGTGCCTGACTATGGTGGGACACCAATTGACGATACAACTCTAATTAAAATATTAATATTTTTATAAATAAATAAGATTAAAATAAGATATCATTTTTAAAAATGATAATGGTAATTATAACTCAATGATTGGTTAAGGGGGATTTCCACTAGTGCGAGTGGATTAGGTGGTGGGTTGGGATAAGCTAATAATAGAGCTGCATGGTTTACTTTCTAGCAATAAAAATATAAGGGGGAGTGGAGACACTTTATCTTATTGCAAAGTCCATTTTCCATGGCGGTTAGTTTGTCTGTTCTTGTACCCTTTTCATTCTATTTGTTAAATTGCCCAAATCCAATTCCGTACCCCTCAAGTTTATATTCAATTGTAATTTACACTTTAAAACTTCTAATTGCAACATATACATTTTATAAAGCTTATAAATTGCATATAAGATTTCAGTCTAACTCAAACAAAATTTCATTGAAATCTATTTTTTTTTGTATACCCACGATCGATATACATAATCATTGCCAAAATATCACTAGTCTCCCCCAAAATAGTATTTTTACGGTGATATTTCGGGCAAATGGGACTGGTTGAGACAATTTATAACTTTAATGTGCAATGTTGTAAATGAAAATCTAGGGTGCAAACTGAAACTGAGCAAAGACTTTAGGGGTTGAAGTGTGATTTATCATTTATATTTATTTATTAAAATCTGAGCTGTTTCGCACTTTACAAAAACAAAATTAATACCTATAAGGCCATAACGATTGCAAACTTTAGTAATGAAAATAAAGTGAAAAAATAACAAATTTCCCAAAAAAAAAAAAAATTTAGATACCATATAAATTACTTAAATTAGTATTTGTTGGTGCATAAAACTAGTACACACCTCGAGTATGATCCAGTCAGATGACGGGTGGGTCCTTTTACTGAGGTGGAGTCGTCGATTAAAAAGTCCTCGAGCGAGCTATGCTGGGTCCTGGGAGGACCGACCTGCTGTGTCCAAAGTCCTGCTCCTCAAGGAGTGTAACTGCAGAAGGCTCAGACCGGGGTTTATCCCGGTGAAACCCCTCCGGCGTGGTAATCAGTGCTCAGAGAGAAAAGGTACAGAATATAGTAAAGAAACAAATGAACTCGCACGTAATGTAAGTCATTAAAGCGTACCTCGGGCTTACATAGCCCCTGATATATATAGGCGTTGGAGATGATTAGTCGGGCCTAAACACGATTAATTAGTTAAAACCCTGTGTTTAGCCAATAATCTGGGGCATTTAGGAGATAATCGTTGGGCTTGGGCTTTTGGGCCCATTTGGCGAAGCCTGCGAGCTTTTGACAAGCCTGTGGCGATGAGCTGGTGAAGGAGCGCAGAGATCCGTGGAATCCTGGAGAAGAAATAAGGTAAAAATGGGAGTCGGTTGAAGTGAGCGACTGAGTCCCTGAAACTGATCGCTGAGGGCACGGCGTAGAGCTCAGAGCGGCACGTCCTTGCGGGGCTCCTCACTCCTCCCTGGGTGTAAATGAGATTCCAGGAAGGAACCGTAGTCGGTGTATGCTCCAACGTGGCGTTGTGGATTCCGGAATACGTCCCTGTCATTGCGAGGGTTGACACGTGGCTGGGTCTCAAGTGCTGACTCAGAGGTACCCAAAAATACCCTCATCAGTAGCCCCCCTAGCCCTGTGCGACGAGGGAAGCGAGACGGTCAGGGATATTAATTCCTGGTTGAAACGGGCGTCCTGGAGACTTTGGATTGCGAGAAACACCTCTGATCGACACTTTTTCAAGAGTTAGTTTTTTCTTGAGGAGCTTATTCGAAATAGGCCTCCACATGGTCGGGGTCCGAGGTCAGGTAGCACGGCAGGGCGGTCCCGAATTTCTTCGATTTTCAGGACGGCAATTTTTCAAGAGTTGAAATTTTTTAGATGAGTTAATTTGCAATGCACTCCCCTACGGCCGAGGTCTGGGGTCAAGTAGCACGGCAAGGCGACCCCAAATTTTTTCGATTTCACAGTGATAATTTTTCAGGAGTTGAACTTTTTTAGAGGAGCTAATTTGAAATACACTCTCATACCGCCGGGGTCCAGGATAATGTAGCACGGCAGGGCGGTCTTGAATTTTTTCGAATTTCTGGGTGACACACGTTCACCGTGAACAAGCCTTGAGCATGGACGACGTTCAGCGCGGAAAAACTAAAAGTGAACCACAGGGTGGCGGGCACACGACGAGTGGCTGGGAGCTCACCGACTGCCGTCGTGCACTGGGCGACGGCCCAGCTGGGCAGACCAACGCCCAGGTGGGTGCTGGGGACAGCACCCACTTATGCTGGGAGCTGGGACCAATGCCCACAGAAGTGGGCGCCGGGGACAGCACTGGGCGCTGGTGTCACCAGCGCCCATAGTGGGCACTGGTGACACCAGTGCCCTGGGGACTGCGCCCCCAAAGTGGGGCGCAGCCCCAAGGGGGGGCAAGCCCCTTGGCTTGCCCCCTTCTACTTTTTTATTTATTTATTTATATATTTTTTTTAATTATATATATATATATATATATATATATATATATATATATATATATATATATATATTTACTTATGAATTTTTTTAGGGGAGAATTTGGGATAGACTCTCATCTGCACCCAGCCGGCCTAAGGCAACACGGCAGAACAGGGGGAGCCGGATTAGACGACGCCGGCTCGGGGAAATATGGTGAAATCTCTGGACGACACTCCTAGACGACGTTCTTGGAGAAGATCGTCACTGGACCCTGCCGGCTAGAAGTAGCAAGGTAGGGCGGTGTCCGTCGCTACCCAGACCATGCTGGCTAGTAGTAGCGCGACAGGGTAGTACCCGTCAAACTTGATGGTTCTGGATATGGGACACCGAGGCCGATGCCCTAGACGGTGCCACGCACACGGGCGCCGAGTAAAGGGATGCCGAGGAGGAGAGTGCTGACGAGGGGGCTGAGAAGGGCGAGATAGACGCCACTTCCCCTCACACGGACGCCCTTCACAACGAGGGTAAAGAGGACTAAGCTCGGACCATCGCTTTTTCAAGACTTAGGATTTTGCAGCCTTTTTTTCGCTTACTCCTGTTTTTCTACACGTAAGCATTTAAGCTTTTGAGCGGCATAGACATGGTACTTTAGAGTCTACTCATTTCTCCTGATGTTTTTTGCCAAGTCGATTTCTGCTTGGTTTTGTTTTCAGAGTTGTAAAATTTTAAAAATTTTGTTGAAATTTGTTACCGTCTCTGCCAGACAAATTTCTCACCTCTGCCTAGGGCTATGGACCACTAGCCCCCCAGTCCGGGACACGAGCTGATTGCAAGGAAATCGTGTCGTGGACTTTGGAGGAGTGTTTTCCAGGGTAGCTGATCCTCTCGGTCCACAGAAGCGCAACACGGTGGTTGGACCCCTGTGGCCGGTCATTGGGGAGTTCTCCGTAGTCAGGCTCATTCAAGAACCCTTTTAGGTTATCTCCATTTAGTCCATGCAGGAGCACCTTCCCTTTTAGAACGCCGGACTCATAGTCGACTGGTAGGGAGAGGTACTTAGCTGCAGACCCTCAGACCCAATCAATGCCCCGCCCTTGGTGGATGACCTAAGTCTATCCCCGGGTACGGACTATTGACTTCCGGAGAGGATCTGGTTGTCACCCTCGACGCTGAGTGCCGGGATGAGGCTTGTGGAGAGTTACTTGTGACGCTGAGAGTCAGGATGTTGATTTGGAGAATTATCCACGACTTAGGAGGTCGGAGTACCACTGAGGAGAATCATTCGCGACGCCGAGATCCGGGATACGACTTAGGGGTCGGAATGTAACCGTGGAGAATCACTTGCAACGCCGAGAGCCGGGATGTGAATCTGGAGAATCATCCACGACTCAGGGGGTCAGAGCGTCGTTGCTGGAGACAGGCTGGAAGGCACTCGTCTCCATCTTTAGTAGGATGGAGGGCTACTCGTCTTCGCCTTTGAGTTGCATGCTCACAGTTGGCCACTGCTCGAACGCCGTGGTGGTAAGAGGGTAGCGGGTAGGCGCTTAGCCTTGCCCACGATGGGCCCTCAGGTCGGATCTTACTGCGTGGCTGGGAAGCTGAGCCCAAGGGTAGCCCTGGTCAGTCCCTGGCACCATGTTTTCGTGGAGAATAGGGTCTTGACGTGGTCGGGAGAGCTCTCCAGTCCGGTAGCCCCAGTATGGCAAGGTGGAGGGTGGCCCTCGGGCACAAGCCCATTTGAAGATTCCACACAAGCATCGTGATCTTGGGGTCACTCCTCGAGCCCTGCAGTTTAGAGAGACGGTTTCCCCTGGACGGGGGGTTAGCAGTAAGCACGCGAGAAGGAGTTGTACATTCGACTTGAACTCTTGCATTTGGCGTTCAAGGAGATCAACCCGAGATGCCTCCATAGCTCTTGAGGTCTGTCCCGCAGCCCCAGGTGGCAGAGTTGACGGTTTTGCCTGACCATGGGGGGGCAGTTATCCTCGTTGGTGGGAGCTGGGGGGTATGCGCTTGGATTATTCGACATGTCTTCTCGTTCTTCTGTTTTGTGTCTATCTAACTGGACCTTGTGATCACTCAAGCTTAGTTGAGCAGAGACTAGTGATCAGGAGAAGGCTTTTTGCTCAGTTCCCACAGACGGCGCCAAACTGTTGGTGCATAAAATTAGTACACACCTCGAGTATGGTCCAGTCAGATGACGGGTGGGTCCTCTTACTGAGGTGGAGTCGTCGATTAAAAAGTCCTCGAGCGAGCTATGCTGGGTCCTGGGAAGACCGACCTGCTATGTCCAGAATCCTGCTCCTCAGGGAGTGTACCTGCAGAAGGCTCAGACCGGGGTTTATCCCGGTGAAGCCCCTCCGGCGTGGTAATCAGTGCTCAGAGAGAAAAGGTACAGAATATAGTAAGGAAACAAATAAACTTGCACGTAATGTAAGTCATTAAAGTGTACCTCGGGCTTACATAGCCCCCGATATATATAGACGTTGGAGATGATTAGTCAGGCCTAAACACGATTAATTAGTCGAAACCCTGTGTTTAGTCGATAATCTGGGGCATTTAGGAGATAATCGTTGGGCTTGGGCTTTTGGGCCCATTTGGCGAAGCCTGCGGGCTTTTGACAAGCTTGTGGCGATGAGCTGGTGAAGGAGCTCAGAGATCCGTGGAGTCTTGGAGAAGAAACAAGGTAAAAATGGGAGTCGGTCGAGGTGAGCGACTGAGTCCCTGAAACTGATCGCTGAGGGCACGGCGTAGAGCTCAGAGCGGCACGTTCTTGCGGGGCTCCTCGCTCCTCCCTGGGTGTAAATGAGATTCTAGGGAGGAACCGTAGTCGGTGTATGCTCCAACGTGGCGTTGTGGATTCTGGAATACGTCCTTGTCATTGCGAGGGTTGACACGTGGCTGGGTCTCAAGTGCTGACTCAAAGGTGCCCAAAAATACCCTCATCAGTATTTATTAGACTTGCAAAAATTGATAATAAACACTAATCATAATTTATGGTTATTTATTTACTACTTTATAATATATTAGTAAAAATTAATTTGTAAAAATATTATTTCACTTTTATGATTTTTATGTTCGATATTTATAAAATGACATTACGTAATAAAATTTATGCATTCATAGACGGATATTAATTTTTATCGAAGTAACCAAATAATATATATATATATATATATATATATATATATATATCTATATCTATATCTATATATATATATATTTTTTTGTGTTTCATTATTAAAATTTTATTATAAATTTTACTAAATTTGCGTAATGTACAAGTCTAAATTAATTAATTAGAAGGTTAAAGATTGAAATTATTGACGAAGTTCCAATATTATCATGACATAAAAGAAGTAGAAGATGGTCAGGTCGTGTGTTTTTTTTTTTTGGAGCATGGTTATAGATAGATAAGGTGGCGTTTGGTTAGTGTTTCCACTTTTTTGAACCCAACTGGAATGGGTTGGGTTGAGTTGAATTGGGTTGGGTTGAGAATTTTGGGAATAGAATTACGTTTGGTAACGACAATTTTTGTTTTGTGCTAAGAACAGAATGTGTTTGGTAACGATTTTATCTTAAAACTAATTTTTTTTTTTTTAAATTTCTTTTTTTTGTTTGGTGGCGGCCAGACGGCGGCGGCAAGGTGGCCGGACGGCTGGCGGCGGCGGCGGAGGTGGCCGGCGACGGTCGCCGGAGGTGGCCGGCGGCAATGGAAGGTCGCCGGAGGTGGCCGGAGACGGCGGACAATCGCCGGCCGGCGGCGGCGGCGGCCGGCGATGGTCGCCGGAGGTAACAGCCGACAGCGGCAGACGGCGGCGGGTGGTGGTGGTCAGCCGGCAAATGAAGTCGGAAGTTGTGAACTTTGGGTTGAGTTTTTTGGGCACAAAAAGAAACAACTTTTTTTTGTTTCTAGTTTTTTTAGGATTTTGAGAATCAATTCCTATTTTTTGGGTTGGGTTTTGTGCGTTACCAAACGCGTTCCCAATAATCAATTCCTGAATTTTTGGGTTGGGTTGAGTTGGGTTGGGTTTGGTTGGGAACACTAACCAAACGGGGCCTAAGAAACTGAAATGGGTGTTTTGGGAATTGGAAGCGGTTATGATTACCGTCTTAGGGGAAGAAAGAGGACACGAACGAAGACGAGAAAGAAGAAAAAGCCAATGCCGATTTCCTTCCTTTTTCCCGAAAAGAGCAAAATCGAATAATTTTCTACAAAGATTATTTGTTTTAGAGGTTAGTTAAACAAAGGCGTATAATATTCAGAAAATATGAAAATGAGATCATCCCACCCATAGCAGATAATCAGTGTACGGTCAAAAACCGCGAAGGTGACTGGCAGTGCAGAGTAAAGACCGGTAACAGACCGATCTGTGTTTATAAGTAGTGCGAAGCGACGGAGAAACAATGTTGCTGCGGATTTCTTCACAGTTCTTGCTGAGATTATTTCGGAGAGTGAGAGAGCAAAATGGACAGTTTTGCACAGCTGAGAGAAGTGGTGGAGAGTGTGGAGCTAGTGGACGCTCACGCCCACAATATCGTGGCCATCGACTCCGCCGTACCTTTCCTCAACTGCTTCTCTGAAGCCACCGGCGATGCTTTAGCGGACGCGCCACACACCCTCGTCTTCAAGGTACCGTCACCTATCACCCCTTGCTATGATGCCCCCACTTGACTATGATCTCGCCTATAAAAGCGATTGCTCTGTATTTATTCAATTCTCACTCAGTAGTATTATACATACATGTATGTTTTTGTGTAGTGTGCGCGCGGGCGCAAACATACTGACGCGCGCACAAATGTATGTGCGTTTGGTGCTTAAGGAAATTAAACGGTAGTTTAAAGGAGATTAAGCAACAATATGTGTTGAATCCCACAAAGCTTGTGTTACCTGATCCTACGCCATATATATAAGTCTAGAGGCAATCCTCCTCTTTAAAGGCGTCCTTTGAGAGTGTAGTCCCATTGGGTTATCTACATCATATCAGATACAGGATTGATGTTGGGTGTGTTGAACCCCATATTGATATTTGGACATAGTAAGAGTATTATAGATACATGTATGATTTGTGTAGTGTGTGCGCGGGCGCGAACATACTGAAATGTAAATGTATGTGTGTTTGGTGAATTTCTTACTGGTTACTTTCAATGTAACGCAGAGGGGAGAGAGATATATCTGCACATATATGTATAAATGGCACGAGAATGTTGAAGATTATAAGGATTCCAAGAGGTTTAAAGGAGATTAAGCAGCAATATGAGTTGCAGATTGCTGTTTTTTGAGGCCCTGTTTGGTTTGCTATTGCAAAAACAGTATTTCTAACTGACCATAAAATTGTTTTCAAAACCTGTCCAAGCGATTTTTTTTTTCCTTACAGAACTATATCCACTTTTTACAAACCTAAGAGACTCTGCCTTATTATTAAGAATTGCAATTTTTTGATGCTTTGGAAATGATACTTTGTTGACCGTGTATTGAAATGTCTTAGGGATTTTTGATAGCTGCAATAGTTTTCACTAAACTAATGTCTCCTGATACTATTTATTAGTGGATTCTACATCCCAAAATGTTGTTTAATCCCTTTCTCTATCTCTGTGACCTTGTCCTGGAACAATACTGATCGATTTGATTACATTGCCATTTTCTATATATATCAAGTTTTTTTTGATGTACGTCTTCACTATTTGGAAATTATATGGATTTGGGTTTTAATTTGGACAATTTTCATATTGTAGAGAAGCTTGAGGGATATTGTTCAACTCTATGGCTCAAAGTCCTGCTTGCTTGGTGTTCAAGAACATCGCAGTTTCTGCGGAATAGAATCAATCAGTGCAGCGTGCTTTAAAGCTGCAAGAATCTCCAGCATACTCATTGATGATGGAATTGAGTTAGACAAAAAACATGACATTGAATGGCATAAGAGTTTTGCACCACATGTTGGTAGAATATTAAGAATCGAACGCTTGGCTGAGAATATTCTCGATGGAGTGAGAAACTTCTCTTCTTTTCCAACACATTACGTGGAGTTATGCAGAATACTTTCATATTGAATAAAATTATAAGTACATGATTGTCAAATTTGCAAATGCATTTCTTTGATGGTCTTTATGCATCATATTTTTCATTCTCTTTCTGTCTTCGGTTGTTGAAAACTAAAGGTGTTGGATATTTGCTGAGTTCTGTAGATTAGGAGGCGAAATTTGATTAACCATGTCACAGTTTGTTGGTTACTTTAACTGATTATTATATTCTTCTGTTTCTCATTAGGATATACATTTATTGGTTTTTCTATCTCTCTGTATTTGGTTTAAAGCATTGTCACGGGCACCAGAATTCATTCCGGTGTTTCTCGGTTTACCTTCCCTAATAGATATACATGAAATAAAATCGAAATAATACTGCCAATTTCTATCTCTTCATGCCTAATTCTTTTGCTCAACATGCAGTTGATTTGAAAATATCAGCACTCGCACATCGCTTTGACTTCCTATCAGTGAAGATGAATTTGTTTTGGCGTCATCGTAGTAATCAAGGTTCCTCTAAACAAATGAAATAATGGTGAAAGTTCATGGTAATTGATTGAAACTTAAAAGTAAGAAGAGGTAGGGTGGGGTGGGTATTGTTGCGAATCCTTATGTCATGCAACTATCAAAAGATGGAATGTTATCCCATATTAAGGAGTAACAGCTAAGATTCTGTGGACTCAATTATTAGTTACTTGCAGTTAGCTCTTGAGTTCACATCAGGTGTGAATATGATATTGCTTGGCCATTGAATGCAAAGTGATATATAAGTAGGGACCGTTTTTCATATATGTGCCTATGCTAACTTAGAGAACTTGTGTTGCTTTGATGCAACAGGATTATTGCCACTTGTTAGGAGGTTCTAACCTAAAACCATATGTAGTCTACTTTTGGAAGCCTCGCAGATTCGACGTGGGATTCTAACACCCACCCTCACGTGCAATCCGCCTTGCACGTGATGCAATCAAATAAACAGAAGAGAAAAGACAGACATTCAAACAATCGGGGATGAGGCTTTCCAAACCTAGATACCATGTTAAGATTTATGAATAGTATAGAATCCAAGGAGAAAATAGAAAAGGAGGGTAGGGTTTATTAGTGTGAATAATAAAGGTAGAGTACAAGAAAATACCTAGGAAAGATAAATTATATAGGATTACAATAGAAAGACCTAGGAAACAAAGAAAAGTTTATTCTACGCTTAATCCTAAATAAATATAATAACTCTAATACCACCATCTTACTTTAATTTGTTGCTACTAATACCATTGTAGAAAAGTTTATTCTACGCTTAATCCTAAATAAATATAATAACTCTAATACCACCATCTTACTTTAATTTGTTGCTACTAATACCATTGTATATTTTTATGTTTTCTTTTGGCCCACTGATCCTGAATCATGTGTTTTATAGTCGAAATTTTCTCTGAGTTAAGGACTTATATCTTGATTCTGCTTTCTAGATGAGTAGTATTAATTTGACTTGACTGGGTGTTGCCGTCAGTAAAGAAATAAAAGTTGATTAGAACTTGAGATCTTATGGATCTATATATTGGCAGTAAGATCTTTGGAGGCTTATATGTATTGTATTCTTCAGATATAATGGTCCATATTCCTGAATTTATAGCTTCTTGTTTCCTTCTCTCATTTGCTACAAATGCTTTCGTTTTTTTCTTTTTTACCTATGAAATTAGTATGGAAACATATATTTTGGGTGAATTAGGTACGACGTATGAGGGATTCCATGTCTTTTGTGCTTAATATGTTGTAATGAATATGTATTAGTTCAGTCAACTACAAATATAATGAAGGAAAAATGGAAGATTACAACTTCTGCTACTGCTCTTCTATTGTATTTTTGGTTGTTAATGATCAAATTCTACCCACTTAGTTATGAGTTATGAACCACAGAGTTGTGAGGACTAATAACTATGGAGTTGTTTAAGTTGGAGTTTATTTTCAATTTCTATTTTTGTGTTCATTACGTACGCACTTGTACGTTGGCAGCTGCAGGAATATGTTGTAGGTTATCAGGCATCGATCTTTCTTTTTATCCATATCTGTGAGACAGTGACCGGTTGCTTAATGTTTTTTTTTCCTTTGGACTTTATGATGTGTTTTTCTTTTCTCTTAGGGAAGCCCTAATGGACGGATATGGAAATTGGACACATTCACTGAGGCTTTTGTAGAAAAGTTGAAGTCATATCCTTTCATTTTAATTTTGCTATATTTTTTCCCTTTTGGTTGATAGTACGTGCACCATGTTTTTAACAATAGAATAAGATCTTCTCTTTCCAATTGGTATCCTTATCTTTTTTTTTACAGCTGCTGATAAAGTTGTTGCCTTGAAAACCATAGCTGCTTACCGCAGTGGTCTTGATATCAATACACATGTCACAAAGGAGGAGGCTGAGGAAGCCCTTATTGATGTTCTACATTGTGAGTTTTGAATCTAATATGAGGTTTCACTATATGGGGAATCACCGTAGATGTTCTGATCATTCTGTCTTTCCAGCTGGAAATCCTGTCCGCATTACAAATAAGAATTTCATCGACTATATCCTGGTGTGTAGTTTGGAGGTAGCTCGAGGTTTTGACTTGCCAATGCAGATACACACAGGGTAAGAGAGAGTTCACCCATTATTAGCTTGCAGATACATATTCCTTTTTCAGTTTTCAAAAATAAAAAAACAAAGCATTTTTTAACATTTTCATTTCACAGAGAACAAACTCTTTGTGTTTCTGCCAATGCTTGTATGTCATTATTGACTGCATTGGCTTTTATTTCATTGGAATTCATTTTTTTGGCGTCTCTATTTATTTCTTCACTTTATTTTTGATTTCTAGTTTTGGAGACAAAGATTTGGATTTGAGGCTATCCAATCCCCTCTGTCTCCGTAACCTTCTCGAAGATAAGAGATTCTCCAAGTGTCGGTTAGTTCTTTTACATGCATCCTACCCGTTTTCAAGAGAAGCATCATATTTGGCCTCTGTTTATCCTCAAGTAAGCCCTTGAGCACTTCATCGCGATCCTTTTATACTAATATGAAATTTCTGTGGTGGTTTATTTAGCAAAAAGATGCCTTTGATTTCAGGTTTACCTTGATTTCGGGTTGGCGGTTCCTCAACTTAGCATCCACGGGATGATATCATCAGTGAAAGCGCTTTTGGAGTTGGCTCCTATAAAGAAGGTGAAATTTTAGAATAAATCATTTCTAAAAATCAGAGCACTCGAATCTCAGGAGTTAGTTCAAGTGGTTAAAGCGCATGTAGAAAGTGCAGGTAAAAACATGATGTCCTGTTTTTGGGTCACCATTGGGTGGGGAGTAAATTTCAGAGGTCCACCGGCCAGGTTCCTTTGTGGAGCCGTCTGTGTGTCCCTTGGCTTTATTCTACAAGGGTGGGTCATTATGACCCGTCTTGGAGAGGTTAACCAGTTACTGAAAAAAAAATGAGGTTGTGCACTTCTATACATAATTTATCTCTATTTATTTTATTGTAGTAGTTCACCCAAATTGCAATTTTTTAGAACATTTGCAGAATAACCTCTTCTCAAAAGTTCATCTAGTTTTATGGATCCATGGATACTCCTGTTTTTTTTTTTTTTTTTTGGTCGGTTACTCGTTTAAGATGTATTTTTTGTTGAATCCAGTTTAGGTTCACTTGTCAAAGAGTAAAAAAAAAAAAAAAAAAAAAAAAAATCTGAATTGGCTTCTTTAGTTTCGTGGTAATAATTTATTTTATTTGTGATAGAAATATCCCATCCTTGCTCAAAATTGATCTACGAGGTGAGAGGTCTCTTTGCAAATGTGATACTACCATTGTTGACTTTCAATCTAAAGGCTCTCTGGTTTTCCATTTCATTTTTAAGTTGATCTAGTGGTTTTATGATTTTCTGTTGTTGCTAAAGAAAAGCATTCCACAACTGTCAAAAGCTTATGCGAGTTTAAAGTCAATGTACTTGAACTTGAATACTCTCTTAACTAAAGGTAATTTCTACAAAATTCAAAATCTGTAATGTTGCATCTGTGTCTCAATGATGAATAATTTCTTGTTTATGTTTACAATCCGAAAGGATTGAGTTCGCAATGTCTATTTACTTGCATTGTAAATTGTCATAGTTTGATATTAAACCAAAATGCAATTTGCAGGTGATGTTTAGCAGTGATGGCTGCGCTTTTCCTGAGACTTTCTACTTAGGTTGGTTCGCAGAGATATCTAATTTATTGGTGATCATAGTTCCCCTTGATAGTTTACTTGCATGATCAGTATGTTATTAAAATTTGACGTTCTCTATAAATGATATGCTATTAAGTTAACTATAAAGTAAAATGTAGAAGATAGAATGTAATTTTTAAGGGAACTGACCATTTATATCTGATTTGATCACGGAGGGACTGCACTCACAGAAAGATGTATTCATTACTTCTTGTAGCTTCAAATTAATATCACTACGCTCAGTACTGTAAGAGAAGGAATTTCAACGCGTATTCTCTCTCAAGGGGGCTTCTATAGATACAAATATAGGAATTTAGATCCAAAATTATAGCCTAGAATTAATAGCAAATTATTTTTCATTTATTTACATAACTAATGAGGGGTTGAAATTGAGGTGATTTAATGCTCCCCTCAAACTTGGCTGTCTTAGAGATACGAGGTTGGACATTAGAATGAAAACACGTTTGTGAAGTCCATTAGTGAATACATCCTCAAGTTAATCTGTTGAAGGAACAAATTGATTTCATGTGTGACAGTAAGAATGCATTCTCGGATAAAGTGATAGTCCAATTCATTGTGCTTAATACTAGCTTGGAATGCAAGAATTGAAGCCATATAAGTATTGCTAAGATTATCACATACTAAGGGTGATAGGCGTGAATATGAGAAACTGCAACTTCTACAACAGATGATGTACCCATGTGGATTCATCCTAACCATGAGTAAGAGATCGGTATTCAACTTCGTCATTTGAGCGAGAGACAATGAGCTGTTTCTTGGCAGCCCAAGATATCAAATTGGAGTCCAAGAAGACTCAAAAACAAGTGTTGTAGCAATGAGGGTCAGAGCAACTTGCCCAATCAGTATCAAAATAAGTCTTGAGGGTCAAGGGAGTAGTATTGCGTTGGAAAAGAAGACCAAAGTTCAGTCCCTTTTAGGTCAAGAAGGATCCGTTTGGCATTTATAAGGTGAGTCTTTCGAGGTTGACTCATGAATTGAGCAACATGATGAACAACATAGACGATATTTGTTCTGGTGAAAGTGAGATACTGCAAGAAGTCAACCACTTGGTGATACTTAGTGGCATATGATAGGAGATCTCTGCTATTAGATGACAATTCAATCTTAGCAAAAACTGGGGTCTTACATGGTTTGCAGTCTGTTATAGAGAAGTGTGTGAGAAGATCAATGATATACTTGACCTGAGACAGGCATAAGCTAGTAGGAGAGAATTTCTCTTCAAGGCCTAACTAGGATAGATAACCAAGGTCACTGAGTTCCAACTCCTTGTCGAGAATGGTGATGAAGGATGAAACTAAAGATGATTGATTGCCAGTGAGATAATGTCATCAACATATAGAAGAAGAAGCATTACCACATAGTCAGAGCGATAAATGAATAAAAAGTGATCAACATCACATTGGGTGAATCCATCTGTTGGAATATTTAATTTATTTATATTAGTGTAGTATTTATTATTTAGGTCATATTTCATATTTAAGTCATGTTAACCAATTTGGTAGCTGCTCTTATTCTATTAATTAATGCATTTATTAGAGGTGATTTTCTTCCTTGTTTAGCCCAATATTGGGTTATATAAAGAAGAGAGAATAACCTCAAAGTAATATACTAAATTATTCTTTAAGCCTATATTTTTTTCATACTGTATGAGGAGGGTGCTAAGACGTTGAAACCAAGCTCGAGGCGCTTGTTTGAGGGCATAAATAGCCTTTTGTAGATGACAAACATGATGAGGACAACTTGGATTTGTATAGCCAAGTGGTTGAGTCATATAGACAGTTTGATCCACGATATCATGAATGAATACATTCCTCACATCAAGCTGAAGCATAATCCACCCAAAGGATACGACAAGAATGGGCATTTTGCATGGGTTTGATACAGTCAGAATGTCTTCTTGAAGTCCACATTAGTCGTGGATTAAAGTGTAATATAGGAGGAAAAGTCTATGGTTTTAACCCTAAACAAAATTTGAGTTGACTTGGTTTAATGGTCGACCAATAGACATAGTGGCCGCAAGCTACATTTTGTGGCTGCCGCCTTCTTTTGTTCTCTTCCCACTCTTGTGTTTTTCATTGTTTGCTATCACGGGTTATCAAAAACACTCTTCTTTTGCGTTATTTGATTCTCTAGATCAATACGATTGTTGAAGAATTAAAGAAACTCCATTAAGATCAAGATCTTTCTGCAGATAACATTAGAGGCGAGACTCTTGTATCGCTATTCAAAGATTCATACTCTTCCCAGGATCGTGCCTAGAGGAATTGCGAATGATAAGAAGATGTAACACAGACAGACAACTAGCTAGATGTTGAAACATACTACAAGAAGTATTAATCTATCCAACTAGATTAATTTTTTTTTTTTTGGTTTTACTATCAAAGATTGATTCAGGTCTAGAAAATTAATTGTGAAAAAGAATTTTTTTAAATTCCATTGTGTTCACATAGGCTTAGTTTCCTTTATCCATGGGCATTGCCTCCCGTCTTGCTATCTTGTTTTGAGAAGTACTAATCATCCTATTGCCAATAAAATTTCTTATAAGGGTCTTTTCAATCATTGTCAATCTTTCCTTAATCAGTTTGATTCACTTTCTCTTCCTTGCTCCATTCATGAGGTTCTCCTGAATCCCAAGTGTGTGGATGATTTGAAAGCGGAAAAGGGATGCCCTTTAGCATAATCAGACTTGGAAGCTTGTTGATCTATTGGCTGGTGAATGGACAGTTGGTTCTTGGTGGGTTTTCAGTGAAGTATTTGTGGTGCTGTTGACCGATATAAAGCCTGCCTTGTTCCCAAAGGATTCAATAAGGTTTTTGGGGGAAGTCCTTCAGTGCAACTTTTGCTCCAATTGCTAAATTTACTATGGTTCGACTTCTGGTCTCACTTGATGCATCCTATTGTTAGTCTCTTCATCATTTGGATGTCAAGAATGCGTTCCTCAATGGTAATTTATCAAAAACTATATACATGGATTTCCTACTGGGTTTTTGGGCTTCAGGGGAGTATTTCGGGAAAGTATGTCGCTTTCAAAAATCCCTCTATGGTCTTTAGTAGTCTCCCCGAGCATGACTTAGTTGTTTCATTGATGTGCTTCTGACAATGAGATTTGTTCGATGTCACTTAGATCATACATGCTTCATTCGTGACCATCTTCAGGGTCGATGCATTATCTTTTTAGTTTATGTTGATATAAAGGATTTGGGTTCTCTTCGATATTTTCTTGGCATTAAGGTTGTTCAGTCTCGCCGGGACATATCCCTATCCCAGTGGAAGTATACTCTTGATATTTTTTTTGGATAGAAGTATGCTTGGGTGTAGCACTTACCTCTATGTCTATGAACCCGAAACTTAGATTGACAACAAAATTGGGGAAGTTATTACCATATCCATCAGTATATCAGGGGCTTGTGGGTTGTCTCCTCTACTTGAGGAACACAAGATTGGATCTTATGTATGCAGTTAGTGTTTTGAGCTAGTTTGTGCACTTACTCCGTACCTCCCATTTGGATGCCATTTATTGCATTCTCTAGTACCTTCAGACCTGTCCTGGTCTTGGTCTGTTCTATATGACAGGAGCACATGCATGTTTCTCCTGCTTTACAGATACTGATTATGTGGGGTCGAAGAGTGATAAGCATTCTACTTCTGGTTTATGCAATTTTCGGGGTATTTATCTCATATTTGGGAAAAGTAAGAATTGAAAGAGTCGTCTCACGATCTTCTGCAGAGGCTGAGCATTGTGCCATGGCTTAGGGCACACTGTCGAAGAGCAATAATAAGTCTGCCATTATGTTATCTTCTGATTCAGTCCTTCACGAGAGAACAAATCACATTGAAGTTGATATTCACTTTATTCCGGAAAAAGTGCACTCAAGAGGTATTACACTAACCTTTGTCTCATCATCTGCACATGTTGCTAGCATGTTCACTAAATCTTTTGGTCCATCATCACTGCAATATCTCTTGTCAAACTGGGGCTCATTAACATATTTGCCCCAAGTTGAGGTGAGTGTTGGAATTAAGAGATCTTTTGACCAATCTATTATTCTGATTTTATTCTCTATTATTAGGGTTGATTGTGTCTTCTTCTTTAGATTGTAGTTTAGGGCTATATAAACTATGGGAATTTACATGAATGATATATGGAAAATATTCCCATATATTCAATTGTTTTGAATGTCTACCATTGATGGTTACAATAAGGCAAGGAAAAGACTAAACAAAAGGTGTATTCATAGATTAAGTGAAGCTTGTGGGTTTTAATGTTGTTGAGTCCATCATCCTTTAGTTTTGAACAAAATTACCAAATATATCGCTATTAGGGGAAAGACACTTCTTGGTTAAGGACCTTAAGGTTAACTTGTTAATGCCTTTTAGGTGGGGACTGGAGGGTGGAGGCAACATTGTCCTAGGTTGCACCCCAACTCCACCATATTTTCCTAGGTTTATTTGTCAAATAAAAAAAAAAAAAAAGAAAAAAAAAAAAGAAAAAAGAAAAATAAAAAAAAGGAGAGATAAAAAAATCATTTATGTTAATTTATGCCCCTTCAAATTTTAATTTTACATTTTACCCTTTACTTACTAAAAAATCTCTGTTATACCCCTTAAGTTTACACATATTCCCTTCGATGGGATGGGAAAGAGCAAATTGAAGCTAGAAGACTTTTGGTCGTAGTCAGTTTAAACACATAAGCCTAAGTCCACTTGCAGCGGTGCCATGTTGATAAAAATACCTAAGTTTGAGTTTTACATTTAAGTCAAGATCTGTCAAAAGAATTTCGCTTATAATCCATGAATTTATGCTTTTGCCCTGATTCATTTTTCCCCTGATTCGGAATCTTTGCTTTGGCGCTCTGGCGTTGTTGCTTAGTTTTAATTTCTAAAATTTGAAGTGATGTGGAGTCTATCATTATTTTTATTGTTTTTTGTTAAAATAGGTGCAAAAAGAGCACGCGAAGTTGTCTTTTCTGTCCTACGTGATGCATGTGTTGATGGTGATCTTTCTGTTCCTGAAGCTGTTGAAGCAGCCAAAGATATATTTGCAGAAAATGCAATACAATTTTACAAGATCATTGTTGATTCAGAATATTTTAATTCGAAACTTGTTGCATCTCACAATGTTGCGAAGATTGGGACAAAAGCCCCAAAACAAAATACTGTGCTGGTTCGTGTTATTTGGATTGATGCTTCTGGACAACACCGGTGTCGTGTAAGTTTTATTTTCACTTTTCAATAGCTTCTTATATATATAGATAGATAGATAGATAGATAGATAGAGAGAGAGAGAGAGAGAGAGAGAGAGGGGGGGGGGGGGGGGGGGGGGAGGGGAAGAGAAAACTACTCCGGAAGCTCAAATTTCCATTATGTGGTGTACTCTTTATATGTTTGTAATTCCACTCCCAACTCTAGTGTCAGGCTGGGAATGGCTCATGCATACCTGTTATAAACTTCTGTTCCTCTTAAGAAATCAATGAACTTTCTATGTTATTTTGGGTTAGGTATATTATTAGTCCTTGAAGTTCAATATGGGTGCCATTTTGTCCCTAATGTTTTTACTCATGTAAAAGGATAATAAGAATGACTTAGGATTCATTTTATTACATTTAATATCTTCAAAATATGACTTACACCTATCACATATCACCAATTCCATCCAACTATAAACAAAAACTATTTAACTAAACCGAGCAAATTAAAAATATTAATGGCAACTAAAAAACTGAAAATTAGGGACCAAATTGAGATTCATCCCAAACTTCAGCGTGATATTGAACAAAATGCGTTGGATAGTAGCTATGGATCATATTAGGAATTTGGGAGGGGATATGAGAATTAAACTAGATTTTATTTAATCAAGTCTTCTTTTCTTTATGATCAAGAATACTTAACTCGTCTTTTAGGCATACATTTGGTTAAATGATTGATCACTTCAGTTGCAGAATTTAATGGTTTATTTCCCCATAGGGTAATTGATTTGTTACCCGCCAATTACATGGCTGGAAAACGTAATCCAGCAAAGACCCTTTTGATAGTTGGAAGCATTTTGATGACTGAGTGTATAGTTTTAGGGTCGATATTGAGGAATTCATTTATCTATGTTTCGGGCAATTGTATTACATTTTGGTTCATTTAACATGGATCATTGTTTCAGGTTGTTCCGGAAAACCGATTCCATGATTCTGTTAGGAAGAACGGGATAGGTCTGACTGTAGCTTGTATGGCAATGAGTTCGGCAGCTGATTGTCCTGCTGAAGGGACTAATCTGACTGCAGTAGGCGAGATCCGGCTGATACCTGATGTATCCACCCTATGCAAAATTCCATGGTACACACTTCTTTTTCAGGAGATACTCAGCCACATAGTATAGCTTATTTTGCATATCTGATTTCTTTTGCAGCTTTTATTTTGCATATCTGATTTGTTTTCACCAGATACTCAGCCTTAGGCCCCGTTTGGTTACTATTTTTGTTTCCGCTCCCAAAATTTTGGGATTAATGTACAGAAACAAAATGCGTTGGGTAAGCACGTTGTTGTTCGCAAATTTTTGGGAGTAATTTGGGACTATTTTTTGAATTCCTTAAGAATATGAGAAACAAAAAAACGTTGATTCCTATTACTCACACTAAATATTCCCACTTCCATCCTGCCGGCCACCACCACCCCTCCGGCTAATACCACCACGTCGACCACCGTACATTTAGAGAAAAAAAAAGAACAAATGTTACAACCAAACATGTTTCTTGTTTCTGTTCTCATAAATTGAAAGAAACATTTTTAGGACAATGGTTATTACCAAACATATTTCTATTTCCGGAATACTCCAGAATGGAGACAAAATTCCCATCCCATCCCAATTTATCGGAAGTAGAAATAGAAAAACAGAAACACTAACCAAACGCCACCTAAATATTATTTTCTCATTTCACCCCATAGTAGATGCAATTTTAAATATAAACCTATACTGATTCATACTGCACTTCCTTTCTTTATTTCTTTGTTTTTTTCTTTCTGTTTCAAAGAGGAGGGGCTGAAAATTTTCATACACCTTTCTGCATAAATTAACAGAAATTGCGAAAATGGAATCATATTAACTGATTTAAGCACACTTAAGAAAACTAGTTGAAGTATGAAGTGGTAAGTACCAACAGAACACACCTTTGACTTGATTCCTACAAAAAGGAATTTTAATCCTGACAGCTTAGAGGTTGCTTCTGCTACCTTCAATGGTTGTACGTGTTCCTATTTTATCCATGATGCTTTTGCTGACGTATATTTCCAAGAATTTATGTCTTATTTTTGTTCTTCTAGTCTTTCGTTGATAACTTTCTCTCTCCATATATATCAAGCCCCCTCGTCTATTCTGATCAGTGTTTTTAAAGCAAGGGCATAAGGCAAGGTGTTTTTGCTCTACGAGACAAAGCCCCCGTGGCATGGGAATTAAGCCTCATGATTGTTCTTAATATTGAAAATATTTTAAATATAATTATACAATTAAAATTGTAGTAAAATTACATCAAAATTATTAACTAGTTTAGTATTTGTTACTCCTATTTTAACTAAAGCGAATAAAATAATATAGTTGGCTTAATGTATCCATAAAAAATATGTCAAATCAGAGAAAAATTTGAATTGTGTCTAGAAAACTAGAATATGCTTCTAAAACGTAAGCTCAATAGCCAAAAGCTCAAAAAGTGAGCCTTAAATTGTGACTTAAAGGGTTGTGCCTTTATCATGGTGTTTTTGGACTGCCCCGCCTTGGGGGGCGAGCCCCAGGCGAGTCAGAGCAGTGCCTTTTAGAACACTGATTCTGACCATCTCTATCAATAGCACCAAGTGTAGGCCGAGTTATACATGACAGTGGGTGTTTAATCCCACACTGCTTTAATGAGGCTTCTCAAATTAGCATACAAGAAGGGACTACTCCACCTAGTGCCATATGTTTTTTTGTTTGGTGGTCCTAAGAAGTATATTGTTTGTTCTATCATTTTTGGTCTTTAATGCTTAAATAGATAATTGAAGTCCAGCTATTGAAACTCTTCTCATAGAGAAATCTGTTACTGGTGCATAGTAACATGAAAATTGGGGTAAGTAGTAGATGTAAATTCAACATTTGTTTACATAAACCAATAGAAGTAATGAGATCTAAAGAGCGGTCAGTACAGTTGTTTCCATATTATTCAGTAAAAGTACAACTATTATACATATATTGTACATCCTGCTGTCTACATTCTATCGGGAGAAGAGGTCTATAATGCCATTCTACTTCTTTCAATTTTGTACATAGGATAAAGGATGAAGAAATGGTATTGGCCGATATGCAAATTAAGCCTGGCGAAGCATGGGAATACTGTCCAAGAGAAGCACTACGTAGAGTTTTGAAAGTTGTAAAAAATGAATTTAACCTGGTAATATGAGTTTATATATATCGCGTGAAATAATAATACTGTTTTAACTGTTCTGAAGGATAAATCTATTGGGGTATATCTGATTGTATATTTATCATGAAAAAAATTTCATTTAACTTTGGCGTGCTATTTATTCAGGAAGTTAAAGCTGGCTTTGAAATTGAGTTTTTCCTTCTGAAGAGTGTGACAAGGTATTCTATGCATTGTTCTTGATACTTTATTGTTCTTCGATTTTTTATATCTCCATCATAGCTCGTAATTGTAATTATTTTCCAAAATATGATTACAGGGAGGGGAAAGAAGAATTGGTACCCTTTGACACAACACCTTACTGCTCCACTGCAGCATTTGATGCTGCTGCTCCTTTTCTTCATGAAGTTATAGATGCTCTCCAGTCCTTAAATATTCCAGTGGAACAGGTAGAGAATCACTAATTCGTTTGTAATATCTCTAGAACTATGAAAGTATTTCCCATTGAACGCAAATAATGTTTCATGATATTGCAATCCATGTGATTCCTACTATCTTTGTGCTCTGAAAGTTTTTCCGACTTTTATATATAGATGTTTGGGGGCGGTCTTCTTGCTGATTGCTGGATATTTTTTCAGTGTTGCATCTCTAGGAATTAACTTACATGTAGCTTTGCATTTAATAGAAAAAAGGGAAAGTTACAAGAGAATTTAGTATACCTTGCTGTTCTGCAATTATCAATATGTTGAGAGTTATTGACTTATGGTCGATGAACAAGATACAAATGTTAGGATCTCCCAACTTAAAACCATTTGGTATCAGGGGGAGCATCTCCTTTTATATATAGACTACTTTGGGAAGTCACACAAATTTATGTAGGATTCTAACACTCACACCCTTGTGCAATCCCGCCTTGCACGCTATGCTATCTGATATACATTAGAAGAGAGAAGACAAACAATCAAGGACAAACAAATGAGACTTCCCAAAAACAACTTTGATACCATGTTAAAATATTTGAATAACATAGAGTTGGAGGAAAAGAGAGAAAGGAGGATAGGATTTTATTAAATGCAATGTTACAGTAAAAGACTTAGGAAAGATAACGTACAAAGGCAAAACCTAGGAAATAGTAAAAGCATATTCTAGACGTGGTACTAAAAACATAATTACTTTAATATCCCCTCTAAAATTTGCAACAGGAAGCATTGTGAGTTTGCCAACCAAAAAAAAAAATGCGATATGGAAAGCGACTTGGCAAAACAAGCCCTCAATTTGCATGCATGAAGAAGCAAAAGGCAAAGTAATAGTGCCATGATTAAGGTGATGACATGTGAGATGACAAGCAATCTCAATGTGCTTGGTCCGTTCATGAAAGATCGACTTGTTAGCAATTGGATAGCATTTTTGTTATCACAATATATAGGACTAGGAAGAGGACGAGATGAATTTTTAAGAATCAACATCTCTTGGAAGTGCCTCGAACTCTGATGTTTGAGATGAATGTTACCAAACACTTTTGTGTCGATGCAGTTCTTACGACTTACTAAATAAATAGGATGCTATCTTCTATCTTGAAAGGAAAAGTTTCTCATTCTATTTTTTTTCTCTGATCACCTTGGTTTCCTTTGTCTCCCTGTACCTTTGGATGTGTCTGTTTTGTTTATCAGTTGATTCCCGGTAAGGATAAGTTAAATCTTCATACCACAAAATGTGTTTTCCTTGGTTATTCTCGCACCCAAAAGGGTTATCGATGTTATAGTCCTTCTTTACGTCACTCTTTCATCTGGATGTCACCTTCTTTGAGTCCACTCCTTATTTATTTGTGCCCTATTTCGGGACGATTTGAATGTTAAAATTCCTTTGCCAAGTTTTCCAACCCTTACTTTATCTCCATCTGATTCCGCATCTATCACACACAGTCGTCTAGAGCCTCCTTACGGGTATACTCTCATTACCAGAAGATTGCTGATAAGCTCTAACCAATTAATTGAAATGAAAATAGAATTGAATAGGAATTTTATTGAAGAAACACTGAAATGGAAAATGGATAAACTCTCTCCAAGTATTCGAGAGACTTGGACTCTCCTCAAGAACAAAGCTCACTACACAATATTAATTTGATACCTGCTCTCTTCTCTTCTCTCTTCTTAAAAGGAGCTAACCTTCCAATGCCTAACAACCTACTAACAGAAAATATTCTCAACAAACTTGCAACAGAAAATACAACAAATCTAACTAATATTCCCATTCCAACTGATTGCCCCATTGCACAGATTCTATAGCCCTAACTGTCCAACTACCCTTTGCGCCTGAAATAAGTAAATCTGACTGGGGGCCTATCATTACCCGCCGCCCAAACCTTCACCTTGTTCTCAAGGTGAAAATCCGGAAACTGCCGCAAAATGGACAGATAATCTTCCCAAGTGGCTTCAAAAGGAGGTAACGATTTCCATTGTAGTAGTACTTCCAGTTCCCCCGGACTGCCATGTCGTTTGGGCCGTACTCCAAGCAACGTTTCAGGAATGACAACTAACTCCAAGTCCGGTGATAGCTGTGGCGGTATAACAGGGGAAGAATTGGAAACCCCCTTAGCACGCCGCAACTGGGAAACATGAAAAACAGGATGTAAATTGGCCGACGACGGAAGCTCTAACTTATAGGCCACTTGCCCAATACGCTGAAGGATTTGGAAGGGCCCATAATAGCGAGCAGCAAGCTTCTCGTTCCGACGCTGAGCAAGCGAGCGCTGCCGATAAGGACGCAACTTGAGGAAAACTAAGTCCCCCACAGAAAACTCCTCATTACTTTGTTTCTCATCAGCGCGCACCTTCATCCGTTGTTGTGCACGGAGCAAGTGCATCCTCAAGTTATCCAAAACAACATCCCTATCCTCCAACAGTTCGTCGACTGCAGACACTGGAGTGGACCCCTTTTCATACCGAAGAATCGGTGGTGGATCTCTTCCGTATAAGGCCCGGAAAGGAGTGCAATGAGTGGCGGAATGGACAGATGTGTTGTACCAATATTCGGCCCATGCCAACCATCGAAATCAGTAGCGGGGTTTCTCGGACACAAAACAACGAAGGTATGTCTCCAAGCACCTGTTGACTACCTCCGACTGTCCATCTGTTTGAGGATGGTAAGCAGTACTCCTTTTCAATGTAGTGCCCTGCAATCTGAACAATTCTTGCCAAAATTGGCTCATGAAAATCTTGTCACGATCTGAGATGATTGATTTTGGGACTCCATGTAACCTGACCACCTCTTTCATAAAAATGCCAGCCACGGAAGTAGCCGTGAAGGGATGCTTAAGCCCCACAAAATGCGCATATTTGCTTAACCGATCAACCACGACCAAAATGGTGTCCCAGCCATCCGAGCGAGGTAACCCTTCTATAAAATCCATCGTCAATTCATCCCATACTTGTGCCGGAAGAGGAATGGGTTGTAAGAGTCCTGTCGGTGAAGTTGCCATGTGTTTGTTGCATTGGCACACTTCGCATTCCTGTACGTACTTAATGATATCTTTTTTCATGCCCAACCAGTACACCTCCGCTGCAATGCGTTGATAAGTTTTTGTTTCGCCCGAATGACCTCCCATTGGCGATCCATGAAACTCAGCTATGATGACCGGTATTAATTGAGACTTCTGGGGAATGACTAACCTGTTTTTGTAATACAATACCCCATTTTCAACCGAAAATCCTGTATGTAGAACCACGCCCGTGGTGATATCTGTATGTAACTTTTGTAAGAAGGCATCGTCCTCCAATTCCGCCCTTAAGCTATCCCAATGCTGCCACTGAGGAACGGCGAGCTGGTTGCAAGAAATGCGGTCCGGAATGCGAGAAAGAGCGTCTGCCACCTTGTTACTAGCCCCCGGTTTATACTGGATAACAAAATCATAGCTCATCAACTTAGTGATCCACTTTTGGTACTCAGTGCCCACTAACCGTTGCTCCAGCAAAAATTTGAGACTTTGTTGATCGGTTCTAACTATGAACTTGCGACCCAAAAGGTAAGGCCGCCACTTCAATATTGCGAACACAATCGCCATTAGCTCCTTCTCGTAGATAGACTTTAAGCGTGCCCGAGATCCGAGAGTATGACTATAATAAGCTATTGGACGCTGCCTTTGAAGTAGCACCGCCCCCAAGCCAAATCTTGATGCGTCCGTCTCAATAATAAACGGTTGAGTAAAATCGGGCATAGCTAGCACGGGTACTTGAGTCATAGCGCGCTTCAGATTTTGAAAAGCCGCTTCTGCCTCCACACTCCACCCAAACTTATCTTTTTTAAGTTGTTCAGTCAGGGGAAGAGCTATTTTTCCATAGCCCGAAACGAATTTTCTGTAGTACCCTGTTAGCCCCAAAAATCCACGAAGCTCCTTGATGGTATTAGGCGTGGGCCACGAGAGCATCGCCTGAACCTTGGATGGGTCAACTGCCACCCCATCTCCTGATATTAAGTGCCCCAAATAAGCAAGTTGAGTCTTGCCAAACTCACATTTCTTGTGATTGGCATATAGACTATTGAGCTGCAGCAACTCCAACACCTTGGCCACATGCTCCACATGTAATTCCTTCGTCGGGCTATAAACTAAAATGTCATCGAAAAACACCAATACAAATTTCCAAAGGTAGGGTCGAAATACCTCGTTCATCAAGGATTGAAAAGTGGCCGGTGCATTTGTAAGACCGAAAGGCATCACCAGAAACTCATAGTGTCCTTCGTGTGTCCGGAAAGCGGTCTTTGGTACATCGGCATCCTTGACTCGAATCTGATGATAACCAGACTTCAGATCTAACTTGGAGAAAACTCGAGCCCCATGAAGTTCATCCAATAACTCATCAATGACTGGGATCGGAAATTTATCAGGTACAGTGGCTTTATTTAAAGCCCTATAATCCACACAGAACCTCCAGCTCCCATCTTTTTTCTTGACCAACAGCACCGGACTGGAGAATGGGCTAGTACTCACTTGGATAATACCAGCAGTCAACATCTCCTTAATAAGCCTCTCGATCTCATCATTCTGGGCCTGTGGGTATCTGTAAGGTCTTACACTGATTGGAGATGTGCCGTCCTTAAGAATAATGGAGTGTTCTCGTCCCCGTTTTGGTGGTAATCCTGTTGGCGGACAAAAAACTTGATCATATTTGGATAGGACGAGCTGCACAAAAGTCGGTGTGTCTGAAACTCCCTCTGCTCCCATAGAGAGAGGATTCACTTCCACTAAAATGCCCGACCCTTCACGTTTCAATGTTCGCATCATGGCTTTTAAAGACACCAAGGTTTTTCCTAGAGAAGGATCTCCTCGCAATGTGACTGTATCGTCACCCAATCGGAATTTCATCACTTGTGTCTTCCAATTCGTATATGTCATGCCCAGCGTTTCCAGCCATTGAATTCCCAAAATAACATCAGAACTTCCCAATCCCAGGGGCAGAAATTCTTCCACAATATCGATTCCTTGAAGTTGCAAGTGAACGCCCTTACACACGCCTTCCCCTTTAACGGCTTCTCCCGTACCCACGGTCACTCCATAAGCTTCCGTAGCTGTAATAGGTAACTTCAATTTCTCAACCAAAGCTATGGATATAAAATTATGTGTGGCCCCGCTATCCACTAGGGCCACCACTCGTTGTCCTCCAATTAGTCCTTCCACTTTCATAGTTTTTGGTGAAGTAAGGCCAGCCACTGAATTTAGTGATACTTCCGCAATTGGAGACAATTCGGCATTTTCCAACAATGGCCCCTCGTGTTCCAGCTGCTCGTCTGTGTCCTCCAAGTCATCTTCCGGATCCTGGGTAACCAAAATACTCAATTCTTTGGTTTTGCATTTATGCCCAGGTGACCATTTATCGTCACACAAATAACACAATCCCCTTTCTCGTTTTTTCTGTAACTCAGAATTTGTCAATCTTCGTACTTCTCCATAGGGTTTCGCTCCGGTAGCGCCACCCACTGCTGATGAACGAAATTCCCCAGCTGGAGCAGTGGGCCGGCCCATATTATTGGGCCTGTAATAGCTACTGGGCCGAAATGTTGTTGGAGCAGCAGCCTGCATTGAATCAGCCTAATTTCTGGAATTATTAGACTTATTATGTTGGGCCACAAACAATTTCTCCCCACTCTTTGGGCTAACTCCATGGCCTGGCCCAGTGTGTTTGGACCCAAAAGCCTTACCTCAGCCCTGATTTGCGGTTGCAGCCTACTGATGAAATGCCCCAACGCCATCTCATCGGAGACGTCATGTAAAGGTGCCGACAACTCTATAAACCGCCGGCGATACTCCTGAATGTCGCCGGTTTGCTCCAAGGCCAGCCACTGTTCGTGTAGCGACCCCATTTGAGATGATCGGAATTGCTTCAGCAGTTGCAACTTCAATTCCTCCCACGACGCAATGGATCGACGCTTGGTTTCCCACTGGTACCATAGTAGGGCGTCTCCTTCGAAACTGATGACCGATGCTTCAATCCTCTCGTCGTTCGTGAAACGTTGGAGAGTGAAGTACCGTTCGGCTTTTAAGATCCAACCATCTGGATTGGTACCATCAAACGATGGCATCTCCAATTTCCGACAACGAAAATCAGAGCGTGCCTCGAAGGCTTGATTCGTCGAATCAGGAAAATGGACAATCGAACTGGGAAACCTAGGGTTACCTTGATTTTGATTTGCTTGTGAGCCTCCCACCGTCGGTCCACACACCCGAACCTCCATCATCTTGCTCGTCGACGAAGACGAGGGCTGTCGAGCAGAAGCCTCATGATACTTAAGCAGCTGATCCAGACTTTTCCTCGTATCCTCCCTCATTTTCTGCATCTCCTCCTTCAGATTCTGCATCTCCTCTTTCATCGTTCCTACTTCTTGTTGAATTTGCTTCTGGTCCTCCTCCATTGCATCAATTTTTTGAGCCATATTTTTGGCTGCCATCAGTAATCGATGGTAAAGACGATGATGAACTGATTCAGGCTCGCACAGCTATCCCAGGTACGTGCTCTTGATACCAATTGATAAGCTCCAACCAATTAATTGAAATGAAAATAGAATTGAATAGGAATTTTATTGAAGAAACACTGAAATGGAAATGGATAAACTCTCTCCAAGTATTCGAGAGACTTGGACTCTCCTCAAGAACAAAGCTCACTACACAATATTAATCTGATACCTGCTCTCTTCTCTTCTCTCTTCTTAAAAGGAGCTAATCTTCCAATGCCTAACAACCTACTAACAGAAAATATTCTCAACAAACTTGCAACAGAAAATACAACAAATCTAACTAATATTCCCATTCCAACTGATTGCCCCATTGCATAGATTCTATAGCCCTAACTGTCCAACTACCCTTTGCGCCTGGAATAAGTAAATCTGACTGGGGGCCTATCAATTGCTTCCACCGTTACACCCATCGTCTAGAGCCTCCTTACGGGTATACTCTCATTGCCAAAAGATTGCTTCCACCATTACACCCGTCATCCCTACCTCCTTAGATCCTTCTTTAGTTCATCCATCCTCTTCTGATTTGGACAATGCCCATTGCCATCCGAAAGGGTAAGCGCTCATGTGCTGATCATCCTATTTCTAATTTCTTCTCCTATGCTCACCTATCTCCATCATACTACTCCTTTGTTGCTTCGTTGTCCTCGATTTCTATTCGTAACTTTGTTTCAAAGGCTCTCTCTTTTCCCGGTTGGACGACCGCAGTGAAGGAGGAAATGCATGTTTTACATCAAAACGGTACTTGGGACCGCTTCTGCGTGGGAAAATGGTAGTTGGATGCAAATGGATATACAAGAGTGATTTTAACAAACCTAGAATTAAAATGATTAATCTTTAAATTTAGGGGGACAATGTATCAAACTGTGGGGGAATAATGATATTTTAAATAAAAGAATAAAAAGCAATATTTCAAGATCAAATGGTCCCTGCCCATACCCTTCCTCCAACCTTGATTGGTAGCCGGATAGGTTTTAGAGGTTGAAAAAGGAAAAGGAGGTATAATAGTTCAATTTGCTTGGCATACTTGAAAAGAGAAATGAAATTGCCTGGAGTTTGGTTAAATGAATCTATCAGAAGTAGAATTCTTTTAGGAGATTATTTGATGACATGGCCATTTGAGTGGATGATTTTTTAGTTGTGCCTGTTTTGCTCTGAGTTGGGATGAAAACAGGCGCCATGTGTGGATTTTCAAATTTTAATTGAGAAAATAAACAGTTCTTTGATGTCGTGGGCTTCAAGCACTATTTTGCTTTGGAAGCAGGACGACCTTATTGTCCCTATTCTATCCATTAGATCGGTTGTCTTTAAAGAGAGATGCTCTTGTTTGACAGGTTAGTAATTAATTACCTTTATGATGGGATCAAATAAGGGCACTGCTTCGGACTCACCTATGGCGAGGCAAAAATTCATTAGTGTTTCTCTTTCCAAATTAGAATTATAGCAGTTAAGTAATCGTTATTGTTTATTATTTACATTTTAGAATTATAGCCGTTAAGTAGCCGTTATGATTATTATTTCCATTTTAGAATTGTAGCCTTTAAGTAGCAGTTATGTTTATTATTTCCATTTTGGAATTATAGTTTTAAGTAGCCATTATGCTTATTATTTTTATAATTAGATTAACCGTGTATAATGAGATTTTATTGTACTGTAAGTTTGTAAGAGACAACTTGGATTATTGGCTATTGCATTATTCCTAAAACATTCATTTTCTTTTGTTTCTTTTCATTTCGATTGGCTTCCGTAATCACTTTGTCAATTTGTCTTCTAGTCCAGTCTTATGCTATCGCTTTCTTCCACTTGTTCCACATGGTAGCTGCACATATATTGATGTTTTGTTTTAGCATCATCTGATGTAGACTGCTGCATATTACTTTGGCTACTGAGAATTAAGTTTTGATACCTCAACATGCTATAATAATCAATTGTGACACTTTTGTCGGACACATATGAGGCAGTTGAGAGTTTAGATTGACTTCCTTGTCCATCTCTCTCTCTCTCTGAGGTGTGCATGTTTGTATACATATTTTTGGTGAATGAATGTTCACTTCTTTTGGCTTATGAAATCTTTTAGATACATCCAGAAGCTGACATCTTTTGGCTTTTGAACTTCTGTAGATACACTCAGAAGGGGGGAAAGGGCAATTTGAAGTTGTCCTCAGATACACAGATTGTGCTAGTTCTGCTGACCACTTAACTTTCACACGCGAAGTTATTAGAGCTGTTGCGAGGAAGCACGGATTGTTGGCAACACTTGCACCAAAGTAGGTTTGCAATTTTCTCTGAGATGATAGATACGTGTTTTATTGGTTCTAATGATTGCTATATTTCTCTATTGGTTTGGAAATTTAGGGTGGGGATGGAAGTGGGTCTGTGGATCCATTTAAATCTATATAACGTAAGACTAGACATTGTTGAATCCCACATCGCTTGAGTTACCTGATCCAGAGCTATGTATAAGTTTAGGGGTATTCCTTTTCTTTTAAGACGTCTTTTGAGAATGAGTTAGGTTCATTAGTTTTCTACATGGTATTAGAGCTAGCATTTTCATCTGATGTTGGGCGTGTTGAATCTCACATCAGTGATGGGCCACGATATCCGTTCGCAGTGGTTTGTCAAAGTCTACTCTGCGCGTGAGAGAGTGTGTTAAATCCTACATTGATGTTGGGCCCCTGATATCCGTTCACAATGGTTTGTCAAAGTCCACCCTGTGTATTAGGGGGCGTGTTGAATCCCACATCACTTGTGTTACTTGATCTTGAGCTATGTAGAAGTCTAGGGGTAATTCTCCTCATTGAAGACGTCTTTTGAGAGTGAGTTAGACTCGTTGGATTTCTACTGACATCATTTAAGTGGTCATGGAAAGCAAGTTGCTCTTAAAGTGAAAATTCTCATCATTAGACTGCAACATTGCTGTCTATGTATTCTAGGTGTTTATTAGATGTGGTTACTTCTTTCCAAAGTTGCTTTGGTGCTGTTGCAACTTCTACCGCGTAAATGATAGCCATATAAATATATATGCAGAGGGAGCATGTATTTCGTTTGGCTGCTTGGGCTTCCATTTGTTTATGTTGGCAAATAATTTGCCAGTGAAATGCCTCTTTTCTGATGTCTTGCAAAAGCTATTCTCCCTTTTATCTGTTAAACCACCATGGTTTCAATCCCTCCATAATTGTAATTAATGAGATTGAATGTGCAATTAATCAATAGTAATTGTAGGTTATAATTTACGATTTTATTTTCCATGATTTACTCTTTGTACTTGTATACTCCTTCAACATGGTAGCAGCTTAAACGATCCTCTTTGTTTTTCTTTCTTTTTTGTTGTCACTGCGCTGCATCGACAACCCTCTCTTCTTCTTTGCAACGATCTTCACGGTACCCGAGAAATTCTTCTATTTCACAAACCATTTATTTTTCTCTAGATAGTTGGAGTTGAGATACTTTCTCTTCTTTCTTTGTTAGACTTCTATGTATCTCCATCAGTTCCCAACTTTTCTAAAAATTGCAGAAACAGCCCCATGGCTTTCTGGAAACTGCATAAACTGCCCCACAGCTTTCTGAAACCTGCAGAAATTGCCCCCACATCTTTCTGAAACTTGCTGAAACAACACCATTACTTCCTGAAATATGCAGAAATAGCCCCAAACCTTTTTGTAACTAAGATCAGCCCCAAACCTTTCCAGAATTTACAAAAATAGCACCAAACTTTTCAAGTTGTTACAAATACAGCCCCGAATATTGCCAACTTTTTTGGAATTTATAGAACAACCCCACATCCTTTGCCAATTGCTATTTGAAACCCAAAATTGTCAGATTTCCCCCCCTTCTTCATCATGACTACAGATTTCGCTAGTGGATACACCGCCTATAGTACCACCACCCCTAAAAATACTCTACTCCTCTGGTGTTCTTGGCCCTGCTTCCGTATCCTCATCCGCGTTTGTATGCCAATTATGTTTTGGGATTGGCCAATCTGCTCAAAAATGCTCTTGGCTCTCTTCATTTGTGAAATCTTTTGTCCCTTGTTCGTTAAACTCCTCTCCGCCCCATCCGCTGCAGAAACCCCAAGGTACCTCTCTTACCCTAGCTGGTATCCTGACAACAGTGCTTCTACACACATGACGGGCAACCCGACTCTTCTCATGCACGCACACCCTACAATGGCCGTGACTCCATTCAACTTGGTAATGGTGATAAACTCCCAATTACCTATACAGATAACATGACATTACCACTCGGCTCATCTTCCTTTCTTCTTAGTAATGTGTATGTTGTTCCTTCTATGCGTAAAACCTTACTTTCTATTGCTTAATTTTGCATTGACAATCATGTTCTTTGTGCTTTTGATGCTCATCACTTCTATATATTTGATCATATAAACCCTCTCTTTCTCTCTCTCTAAAAAATTTCTTATTAAGCATCTATATATCTTCATATCTTTCCTTTGTCCTGTTCATGATAAATACACCTTCTGAGCTGTCTTGGAGGAAAAAATTGATTGAATATGGCCCCGTGCCTATTTACTATAGTTGAGGGATGCTAAAAACGACTGGATTTTTATCCTAAAATGGATAGGACAACAAGTTATAATTGAATTGGAGTGATAACAAAAGGTTCCCAAAAAAATTGTTTACGTTTAATTCTTTTCGTTTCGATTGGCTTTTGTCATCACTTTGTCAATCTAAGGTTGATCCAACCCAATCTGCATCTGTATATCGCGTTATTTGAGTATGACCGAAGTTCTGATGCAACAAGTCACAACTAGGAGCACCTTTCAGATATTTGAGGATACGAATCACTGCATCCCAGTGACAGGTCGTGGGACATTCCATGAACTGGCTGATAGCACTAATAGCAAAGGCTATATTTGGTCTTGTAATAGTCAAGTAGTTCAACTTCTTAACTAACCATCTGCATTTCTGCCAACAATTTTGTGTTTGCATCCATAGGGGAGTCAATTGATTTAACTCCTAGCATTCCTGTTTCGCTCAACAGATCAAGAAAATGTTACCTTTGGGAGAGGTAAACACTTTGACGCGATTGATCCACTTCAATACCCAAGAAATATTTCAACTGACCCAAATCTTTTGTTTGAAACTTATTATGCAAAATTTTTTTGAGTTCTTGAATACTACTATGGTCATGTCCAATAATCACGATATCATCTACATACTCAATCAACAATAATCTCTCGACTATACTATGTCTGTAGAATGCTGAATGATCAACTCCACAACGCAGAAGACCGTACTTGTTGACCATGTCATTGAATCTCCCAAATTATGCTTGAGACCATAAAGTGATCTTTTCAAGCAACATACCAAACTGGACTCCCTCTGAGCAACAAACTCAGGACATGTATACTTCCTTAGTTAGATCACCATTTAAGAAGACATCCTTGATGTTGAGCTGATGTAATGGCTGATGAAAGGTAGCAACAAGAAAGATGGACAGGCAAACATATGTGAGCTTGGCAACGAGAGCAAAGTCTTAGTAATCAAAACCATATACTTGAGAGTAACCTTTGGCAACTAAGCAAGCCTTGAGTCTATCAATGGTGCCATCCAGATGAACTTTGACTTTGTACATCGATTTAATGAATTAAAAGTTATCTTTACTTTGAATTTTTTTAGGAAAACATGTTATCAATATTGTTATCAAGTTCTCCAACATAATTGATTTCACACGACAAAGTGATTTAGTTGCGTTTTAGTGCAAGTGAAATCCTAATCGTGTATTTCAATGATGGCAAGCACCCATTTGGTTTAGCAATTCAACAAGATCTAGATGTATGAAGATAGACAATATATACAGATCTTGAAAGTATCAATATAGCACATATAACCACGTTCCAATTTCAGAAAAATATAAGCAATTAGAAGGCAATAAAGTAGGAACGAATTTACCAGATTTGTAGAATGATTTGAACTTGTTTACGATTATCGAAATTAACAAACCACGGATTTAAGTTGTGGAAGAATCGTAGAGAATTTGTAGATCCAGGTGCTTAAGAATTAGCTCTCGGTTTCTCGTAATGGAATGGACACACTCTTATGATTTAGTAGTGATTAATCAACACTACACCACTCGTTCGATCAAGGTGTGTTCTCTAAGATTCTCTATGTTTTTCTTTATGATCTCTTTTCTGTATCCTCTATGAAAAACATGCAAGGCAGTGGTTTTTAATGACTTTAAGAGAATATGACTGTTGTACTAGAGGATCAAAATAACTTATTGTTCTGTGTCAATTGGTTGATCAAACGGAATGATCGGTTGACCGAACTTCAATGTTTCTTAAGCCTTTTGTCTTCTAGTCTAATCGGTCTTCTGGTTGGTTGACTGAACAAAGGGAACGTTCGACCTTGGTCCAATTGGTTGATCGAAAGTCTCATTATGTTGACGGTAGACATACAATTTTCATTTCTTTAACTCCCTGGTTTAATCGGTTGACCGAATTAAGTGAGTTGAATTATATCAACTACCTATTGAGTTCGGCCTAAGAGGGGTTTGGTCGACTGAACTTTGCAGATTTTCAATTTTAATCATTTCCTTAATTCAATTCTAAACCAATTTGACCCCTTATTCTTATTCTACATTTTTAGCATACTTAACTAGATTTAAGCACGAATAAACACAACTTAAAATGCCACATAATGGTGCAATGTGTGTGTGCTTCGTAGATAATTCAATGTGTATTTGAAGTATGAGGAATTGTTTTACTTTGTGTTTTGATATACAACATTGCCCTTTGATTCCCCTAGCCACTTCATCATGGACATTCTTCATCTTGTTCCTTTGGTTCATTTTTTCATCACGAACATTCTTCATTTGATACCTTGACTTGTTTGGGTTCTTGATCTTCTTTCTTGCGGCGTTGTTCCCCGTTATGGATTTTGCTCTTCCGGCTTGACCTGTTTCACACTGAACAACCACGTCAAATACGTCAAATCATAAATGCTTTGTTATCACCAAAATTCCTCAATTAGAGTTTTAGATCCTTGGGGTTAACATGATTGTTGATGTGATTGATATAATTTTGATAGGTGAGATTGTTTTAAACTTGAGAGGCTTAAAAAATTACTTGCTAAAGACATTGAAATCAAGGATTTAGGTACTTTGGTTGGGTAAGAGCGTGTGGGCTACTTTTGGATGGCCCCGTGGATTGGAGAGGTGTTTTGTAGATTGGTTTGTTGGTGGCAGCATCATAAATCTCTAATTTGTCAGAAGCATCATGCCTTGCTCCTTCCTTGTGTGCTTTGCTGGGAAATTTTGAAAATGCATAATAACATTAGAGTTGATGGGGCTCGTTGCGATGTTCAACAAGTTTTATTCAATATTTCATCAAACCATGGGTAGTCTTGCTTTTCCTTTGAGAAAAAAGAAATCTAAGGTTAAGTTGGTTTTTTTAAAGTTCAAATTAGATGGAAACTCTAGAGATAACCCAGGTTATATTGGTTAATAAAGTACATATATGAAACTTAAAAGGTCCAAAATATAATTTAACTCTACTGCTTTGGAATTGGGGGTATGAAATTTTTAGGTAGGAATTTTTTCCTCAAGAACTTCTATAATCCAATTTCATGCATCCATTCTCCTCAAATCAATTCCAATTTCTTAATGAAAATTCATTTAAAACAAAAAAACGTTTCATAATTTATCTGGAATTATGATCAAATAAATACTACATTCCCTTTGAGACATCCTCGAATTTTGTGGCCCTTTATCTAAATCGTATATGTATTTAGTAATTTTATTCGGACTAGGTGATTCTGGGTTTGATGGTCCTTGTTTAGAAGTTGTAAGTCAATCTACGTTTAATCTCTGCAGCTCTCTTTTAAAAGCTACAACACATAATTGCTTCTGAATTTGGCACACTAATTTCTTTCTTGTCTTTATAGGTACATGTTAGACGATATTGGCTCTGGTTCACATGTGCATCTCAGTTTGTGGGAGAACGGGAAAAATGTATTCATGGCATCTGCTGGATCAAGTCGTTACGGAATGTCCAAGGTCGGGGAGGAGTTTATGGCAGGGGTCTTAAATCATCTTCCTTCAATTTTAGCGTTCACAGCACCAGTTCCTAATAGGTAAAAGTCTATTTTCCTGCAAAAAAATGTTTTTCTGCTTATGGATACCGTATGATGCTGTGGAAACTCAATTGAGAAGCCTTAAGGGAACAAGCATTCTGCATTTCAAAAACGAAAAGTTTTTACTTTTTGCAATGTCTCAGGCAGCCAATGTAAAATTCAACTTCGACACATGGAGGTAGAATATCTGATTGCTTTGTTTTGAAAATAATGGAGCGCAAGGCATATTTAACTGCATGCCATTTCAGAGTATTTTTTTTTTTTTTCCATTTCTGTGGCCTTAGTTTCATGCTTCGATTTTTCATATTCAACTAGTGTTTCTTTTATTTCGAGTCATCTTATTGACAAAAAGAACTAGTTCTACCTTATTATTCGATTTGAATAGCTAAATTTTCTTGTTCATTTCTTGGACTTTTTATTGTTAAGATCTATGAATAACATAGAATCAAAGGAGAAAAGAGAAAGGGAGGCCAAGGCTTATTATTGTGAATAATGAATACATAGTACAAGAAAATACGTTGAAAACTTATATAGGCTTTACAATAGAAAGACCTAGAAAAATAAAGAAAGGTATATTCTACTCTTGATACAAAATAAATATAATAACTCTAATATCCCCCTTCAGACTCACAATGTGGCCGCAAGAAGTAACGAGAGTTTGCCAACCAAAAAGTGAAAGCGCGAATAGAATGTAACTTGGTAAACAAGTCAGCAATGTGCATGGAAGATGAAATGAAAGACAAAGTAATAGTGCCATGCTGAATGTGATGACAATCAATCTCAACGTACTTAATCTGCTCATGAGAGACTAAGTTGTTAGCAATCTGAATAGCACTATTGTTATCACAATACATTAAAGTAGGATGAAGAAGAAAGACACCTATATCTGCAAGTAACCAATATAACTGACTATCTCTACGGTAGTGGTTGCCTTTGCACAGTACTTAGCTTCCATGGAAGATTTGGAAACAACGGTTTATTTCTTGCTCTTTCATGAAATAAGAGAATCACCCAAAAATACATCAAAACTAGTGATAGACTTGTGATCTGTGGAATCACTCACCAATTAGCATCAAAGTATGCACTTAAGTCCAAAGACGAGATCGGTGAAAGTAAAAAGCTTTTAAAGAGGGTGCCTTGAAGATACCGAATACAGAGAACAACCCAATGAACCATAGTAGGAGAAGTGCAAACTCGCTAATGATATGAACAAAATGGGCAATGTCTGGGAGAGTAATAGTAGTATATGCCAAACTGCCAACAATAATAAGATAAAAGGTAGGATCTGGCAAAGGAGCACTATCAAAAGGTGAATAGCAAACATTCACCTCTAGAGGAGCCTCAACTGTCATAGTATCAGTGAAATGGGCACGCTCAAGAATGTCAACGTCATACTTAGAGTAAGAGAAAAGATGGTCTTTTGGAGAGAATGCTACTTCATTACCCAGAAAGTGGTGTAAAGCCCTTAAGTCCTTCATTTCAAACTGACGAGATGATTTTGACTAAAATACTGCAATTCCATTAGCATCATCACCGATTAGAATCATGCCATCAACATATAAAGAAAGTAGAATATGACCTATTGTGGTACACTTTATAAAAAAAATTGGAATCATAATTACTTGGGGAAAACCCAAGAGAGGTAATCACAGTAGAGAACTTCTCAAATCATACTCGACCATATATAGCTTTCTTGAGCCTGCAAATTTCTCCAGAATTATGAGCAACACTGGGAAGGGGATTCAAGTAAACTTCTTGAAGATTGCCATTTCAAAGACATTTTTAACATCCATCTGAGAAATGTGCCACTGACAAACAGATGCAACGACAACTAGAGTACGAACAAATGTTATTTTTTTAACCGGAGCAAAGGTCTCCCCATAATCTATACCATACTGCTGAGAAAATCCCTTAGCAACCAATCGAGCTTTGTATTGCTCAATTGAACCATCAGACTTGGTTTTAATTTTGTAGACTTAACAAGAACCAATTGTACTTTTACTAGGAGGTAAAGATACCAAATCCCAAGTATCCATCTTTTGCAAAGCAGAGAGTTTCTCAGCCATAGCCTGTTGCCAAAGGGGATCGAGAGCTGACTTTTTATAGGACAAAGGCTCAGAGAGGCAGACAGTGAGAGATAACAAACAGTTTCAACAATATTGCTATGTTTCCTTTCAGTAATACCATTTTGTTCGAGAGTGTCAATACATGAGATTTGGTGGACGGTTCCATCTAAAGCAAGCAATTCAGAGAAAGGATTAGAAGTGTATTTTCCACCCAAATCACATCTAAAGTAGTTGATAATAGCAAAATATTAGGTCCCTACCAAAAAAAACAATGATATCTAGCCCCTCGCCCCCCCTTTTGTAGCAATAGGGGAAGGTCCCCACACATTAGAGTGAACCACATCTATGGTGCAAAAAGAGAATAAATACTTCGATTAGCGCTATAATAAAAAATATCACAAGCTGGGCACTTGTGACACTAAGTACTATAAATTAGATGCTGAAACATGATCAAGATGAAAAGGCATAAATACAAACTAGAAGAAAAGGAAGTCAAATGAAAAGTAGACAAGTCAACACTGGAAGCTGCAACACCTGGTACTTTTAGCTCATCCAAAATATATAATCCCCCCTGCCTACTGCCTATCCTAATCAACTTTTGGGTGGATCTTGTATATGAGAAGAAGTAGAAGAGAAAAAGACTGAGTAAGTAGAATCACATAATTAGTCAACAGAGATAAGATTCAATGTAAGACTGAGAATATGATAAACACTCAAAAGAGATATATAAGGTGTGATAACAAAGCCAATGTTTGCCAACGGCATTGGAGTACAATCAACAATCATAACGGATACAGATGATGTAGGATTTAAAGAAGCAAACCATGACAAGTCAGGTGACATGTGATGAGAGACACAAGAATCTAGGACCCATATGGAAGAAGACATACCTAAGAACTAGAGGGTAACAAACCTACTGAATGAGCGGCAGACATAGAATATGGCTGTGTGGAAAAGAACTTCTGAAACTGCTCAGTAAGGCTGTCTATTGTGGGATTGGAAGATGCTGAGTCTCAATAGCCAAACGAATTAGATGAGGGTACAGTTGCTACAATGTTAGACTGTGGAATCCTGTACGGTTATTTTTGAGATTGATTGTTAGAATTCCACGGGGACGGTGGTGGTTGTTGTTGTTGTTGTTGTTGCTGCTGCTACATTCTACTCAACTTAGTGCATTGAGCCGTCTAATGGTCCTTTTGTTTACAGAAACTGCATCCATCAAAAGCAGGCGTTGAATAAGGTTTGTTTTTTATAATTAGAAGGCGGTTTAGAAGGAACAGTCAAAACAGATGGACTAGGCATTTGGAGAATCTTTTTTCTGATCGAGACTTCAAGCGTATCTCTTCGGTCAATAGCTCACTGACCACTAACTCAACATACGGTAGTGGGCTACGATGCATAATTATCCCACAAAGTCCCTCAAAATCATCACGTAACGTCATAAAAAATTGGATCAATGTTGTTTTTCTCTACGAGCAATGTACGGAGTACAGACTCGTAATTCTGCAAATTCCGTGAGGGCCAATTGATCCCAAAGTTTTGTCATCGCAGAGTAGAATTCTTGAATACTCATATGGTTTGGTTTCAGTGCTTGAATATCAGATTTTAATTGGTATTGTTTTATAAAGTTAGACTGCGAGTAAAGTATTGAAAAATGTTTCTAGACCTTTCTGGCATATTCATACTTCGCCAATTACATACCAATCGAATGACTAACAGAGTTGTTGATGCAAGTGATACTTTTCGAATTGTTTGCCTCCCAAGCTTCTAACAAAGCTACATAATTTTTAGCTTTTTAATCATTGGGTTTAACAAACGTACCACTAATATAATGCCACATCTTTTTGCCTTCGTAATTTTTTTTCTATCACATAACTCCATTATGATTTTTTTTCCTATTCAATCTCACACTAATAGACTGAAACGAATCATCTCTTTCATAAGCCATTACGAATACCAACAAAAGAAAATCACAAATGGAATACGAAGGAGAAAGAAAATCAAATACCAGAGGACAATATGATGATTTGCTGCAAGAACAACCAAATAATAGTAGTATGGAAGCAAAAAATGTATGGACGCCAAAAATCGTAGTTGTATGGGAGCCAAAACTGTACGGCATTGGAACTGTACATATGCCAAAAAATTTAAAATCCCTAGTCAACTTTCCGCAGAGTTGAATCCGAGGTTGTTATGTATGAGATCAAATTTCCTTCCATAAGATTAGGCTCTTGATACCATGTTAAGATATATGAATAACATAGAATTCGAGGAGAAAAGAGAAAGGGAGGGTAGAGTTTATTACTGTGAATAATAAATGCCGAGTACAAGAAAATACCTAGGAAAGATAAGTTATATAGGCCTACAATAGAGACCTAGAAACAAAGATTTTCTAGCCTAAATACTAAATAAATGTAACAACTCTAATTTTTATTACTTCATGCATTACAATTGGTGGACACATGAATTGCAGAATATTTCAAATTATTTTCATGTTATGCATGAACCTTGAAGACACTAGTCTTTCTTCTTTTCTTTCTTTCTTTCGGGTTCCTCCTATTTTTTTCTTCCTTTTTAAGGGGTGGGTTGGGAGGTGCTAAAGATCTTCAGGAACTCCCACCCATCATTTCAATTTAATGAGGTCTTCGGAGCTGATTTACAACTCTTCATCCCATTTAGTAAGATTCACCTTTTCTTTTGCTACCTTTTCCCGATTGGACTTTATGGCCTCTAAATTAAGTTTATAAATCATATGCTCTCCAGAATAAGACACAATTGGCCTCTCCCGGGGAGAACCATTACTCGATAATCAACACTCATGCTTATGAAAGTTTATTGAATTTATGGTGAATGAGATTTTTTTTTTTTAAGTCTAGTTTTTCTTATCATACTAATGCTTCTGTCCTATAGCTACGATCGCTTACAACCCAATACATGGAGTGGAGCATATCAGTGCTGGGGAAAAGAGAACAGAGAGGCAACACTAAGAACTGTCTCCCCTCCTGGGGTTCCAGATGGTGTTGTGAGCAACTTTGAGATCAAAGCATTTGATGGGTGTGCAAATCCATACTTGGGCCTGGCGGCTATCATTGCTTCTGGGATCGATGGCCTTCGCAAACATCAAAGTCTGCCTGAACCCATTGGTAAGACAGCTTTATCTCTTGACATTGCCAAATGTGTTGAATCTACCACAAGAATCTGCACAAAGGGATACTTTTGTGAATATTTCTATACCTGAGAAACAGTGTGTGTCGTTAAATTTGCCACATTAAATATGCTGCCGAGTCACTGGAAAAAGGTAAAAAGCTGCTGGTATTGTTTAAATACACCATTATTGCCCAACCAGAAGAGAAGACTTTAGATCCTTTAAAGCTGCAAATTAAATGGATGAAAGAAACTGTAATGGCAGTTGATATTGTCAAACTTGTATAGGAATTATAATTGATAACTTCGTGCCTCTCGGCCAATTTTTACAAAGAGTAGCTTTTGTACTTTTCTTCTAAATCATTCAACTGTATTAACAAATCAATCGACACAACAGGGTTGCCGAAGTTGCTTATTTATATTTTTGGTTTGCTCAGTTTTGCATGCTAAATGAATGTCACTCAGTTAAATAGAAATCTTACATTGTAATGTATCTTCCTAAAACAGGTGAAAATCCTTTCGGCCTTGATAGAGAAGTTCAAAGGTTACCAATGTCCCTTTCAGAATCCATGGAAGCTCTTGACAAAGACATTGTCTTTAAAGATCTGATCGGCGAAAAGCTTCTCATTGCTATTAAAGGGGTTCGAAAGGTATGTGTCATGTAAACCATCTTTAATCTAGATATGTTAGTCAATAAGAATTAATTAAGAAAAGAGAGAACATTGTTCGTAAACCTGCTCGACTTATTTGTGCTTCCTTGAAGTGGTACGGAATCTGAAGTGTATCTTAGTTATCGTTGTATAGTGTCAACATTTTTTTCTTTTTAAAATGAGTTGTTCTTATAAAATTGGTCTTCTGAATATAAGGATACAGAAGTATGCTAAGCAAACCAATGTTTATTGGCCCGCATAAGCATGCACAGATGAACAATTGGTTGCTTCAGTTTAATTGGTAGGCCTGCATTCTGATATAGCATGACGTTTTGAGAAGTCTAATGAACTGCATAAGTTGGCTGTACGTAGTTTGGTCTTTTAGGATAAAGAACTTTTTTTTTTTTTTTTTCCCCTCGTAGAGGTTTCTTTTCTCAATCTTGGATAACTTTCTTTGCTGCAATTTTTGAAAGTGTCATTGTTCCTTTTTTTTTTTTTTTTTTTTTTTTTTTTTTTTTTTGTGTGTGTGTGTGTTTCACCTGGCATTTGGCCAATCCAAAAAGCAGTTTTGGCAGTCCAAAAGAGCGTTTAAACCAAAAGCTATCCCAAACACATTTTTTGTTACTTCATTTTGAAAGTAAAAATGCAACAATCGCTGGAATTTGCATTTGAGCCAGAAGCCGCCGGCCACAACGCAGATTTCACCATTTTTCTCTTCTTCTGTTTTTGTCATTTTCCATTTACCCTTTTAAAATTATTAAATAATTTTACTTTTAATTATAAAATTGCCCTCTTAAGTTTTTCGACTTATCAGATTAAACACAATAAATTATAAATTAATCCCCTAAACTTTTTAAAATTACAAACTCAAGTATAATGAACTATAAAATTAATGTTAAGATTTTTCAAATTTCCAAATTAAAAATGATATATTATAAAATTAGTCAAAGTTTTAGATTACCAAATTTGAAATCAAAAACTATAAAATTAATCTCATTTTCGAATTACCAAATAAAGTATAATTAATTATTAATCTATCTTGAATTTTTCAAATAATCAAGTTAAATAATGATTATTATATCAAATTAAATTGAAAGGGCATACTCGACATCTGTATTATTAGATAACAGTTCGAAAACATCAAACTGATTATTTGATGTAATCCCACAACGATCACTTCTGACCAAAAATAGTAGATGCAATCCCAAATTAATTCATAGCAATCCTCCTCTTTTTTTTTTTTTTTTTTTTTTTTTTTTGAGCATGTCTTTGTGTTTTGTAGGCTGAGATCAACCACTACTCGCAAGATAAGGATGCATACAAGAAACTTGTTCTGCAGTATTGAATCGGCATATATTTGCATTTATGAGTTCTCCTGTTTAAACTTCTAGCCACTTCTTATGTGTGTATTTGCACGGTTTGCTTCAATAAAAGATTTTTTTGCTTATGAAAAGAGATTGTTTCACTGTAGTGTTATTGTTTGCTAATATGTTTCTGTTCTTGTGTTGCCAGTGATTGTTCTCAACTAAACCACATTTTTTCAAACCCCCTCCCCCACCTTTTTCGTATGCTTCTTTAGATAGCAAAGATGTAAAAATGGCTTTTAGAGAGAGAAGCTCAAGGCTCTCAGAGAAAGCTAACTCTTCGAATGTTTTCACCACCGATGGAGAAGGAAACTTGAAACAAAAATCCAAAGGAGAAGATAGTTGGGAGAGGAGCACAAAAAAAGTGAAAAATGACCATCATCCATCTCAACAGGAGATGGACATAGAAGAGGAGGTAGAAGGTAGAGAGAAAAGACGTGACTCTATGATAAAATCAAAGAGGATGAAAAAATAGAGGAGCCTACTCTCCAGCCAGCAGGTGAAGAAAATGAAAATCTGATAGGAAGCAAAGCAAAATCATTCAAAGAAGCACTCAATGATGAACCCCAAACGAAAAATTCTGGATTTGAAGAAATCCACTTTGATGAAGAAGATAATGACCTAAAACTTTTGGATGGCTAGGTTGGACAAAGCAATGAAGGATCCTGACCAAAAATAAAAGTTCCCTTTCATCTAGCGGAGAAACTGAGACAAAAATGGAAAGATACAATTCTAATTAGACTTCTTGGAAGACCCATTGGCTACAATGTCCTCTGTGACTGGTCGAGGCAGATTTGGAAACCAAATGGTGAGTTCGAACTAATTGATCTAAATTATAGATACTATGTTGCCAAATTCGATAAGATAATTGATATTCACAAAGTTCTAACAAAAGGGCCTTGGGTCATTCTTAACTAATACCTAACAGTTCGGAGATAGGAACCAAAATTCAGGCCAAATGAAGAAATTGGGGCCAAAACATCTGTTTGGATTTGGTTACCTGACCTACTTGTGGAATACTATGAAGCCCTTGTGCTTTATAGTATCAAGAAAGATTTGGGAAAGCCTATAAAGACGGATAGAAATACTTTAGCTTTGTCAAGAGGGGAATTCACAAGGATTTGCGTGGAGATAGATTTGGACAAACCCTTAATTCCAGATTACGAGATGGATGGAAGAGTATATAGGGTTGAGTATGAAAGCCTCCACAATTTGTGTTACAATTGTGGTAGGGTTTCTCCTAGGGCTGAATTTTGCCCTCATATTTCGAAAAAGTTGAAAAAATCACCGAAAATGGAAGGGAACACGACGGAGATGCCATATATGGAAAACCAAATGGCGGCACATGAAAATGGAGATAATGTTGAGCAACAGTCATTTGAGTTTCAAGCTATTGGGCCAAGGACAGAAAGTACTAGTGCAAATCAGAGTGAGTTGGACACAAACAATTCAGAAGATGGGGAGTATGGGTCCTGGATGCTTGTGAAAAAAAGAAGTTTTCTAGCAATAGGGCTCATAATGCTGGCCCATCCGAGAATAGATACAATATTTTTTATGATAGGGATGAGGCCCAAAGCAACAAAGGCGTTAAAGCCTCTAGGCGTGATCCTTAGAGAGGAAAACAAGCCCAATTGGAAAAGGCCTAGAAAGAAAAAAAGAGTACTAAACGCTAGAGAAGGTGGAATACAGAAGAACGGACCCCAAACCTGATTCTAACTCAAGCAATAAAAGGATAAGGTTGGCTGAGAATGGGCGTATGAACGAGGACATTAAAAGCAGTGAGAGAAGCAAGGTGTTAATGGAAATGAACAAAATTTACTCTAGTCTTGTGCAGAGCGTAGGCACGCATCTGTCTTGTACGAAGAAGAGTAAAGAAATTAAGGGTTCAAAAGAGAAGATGAATAAGGGTAAAGGGAAGGATGTTGGAAGTGCCAAGGAGCTGGTGGTTACAAAAGATGTTTGTTTGAGTAATTGTTCTCCTCTAGGTCGTTCTAACCTCCTCTCTATTAACCAAACTTCTTCTCCCTCCCCTTTGATTCATCTTGACGAACCACCCAATCCCACTCGTGTAGATGGAATCAACCTCTGACCCTGTTATGAAAAGTCCATGTCAAAATTTCCTGATAAAATGGGCTCTCTCGTTGTTCCTAGAACAGGAGGAGGAACTTTTACTCATTGTGGAGGCGTTTTGGGTGGTGGAGAAAATAAGAGTAATTTTTCGAGTGGTAGAGAGGGGTCCTTCCTAGACTTCATTTATGGAGATCTTTGTAGAGCCAACCTCCCGGTGGGAAGCGAGCTTGAAGAGATGTAGATCGATTTTGGATTTGGAAGAATGGGAGGACCTATCAAGCCAACCTAGTCATAGATCGATGACACTAATGGCTTGGAACTGCCGAGGGGCAAGGAGAATTCGTTTTAAAGTAATGTTTCGTGATTTCATCATGACCTATCATTTGGAACTTGTGGCTCTTTTGGAGACTGAAGTCCTTTTGAGTTGATGGGTAATTTTTTCTCTAGTATGGGTTATCTCTCTTCGGCTAAGGTTGATCCGAGAGGCAAAGCTGGAGGGGTGTGGATGATCTGGAACTCGGATAGGGTTAGTGTGAGTAGTGTCATGATTAGAGCGCGCTATTCAGGCGCGGATCCAGAAGGACAATTATGAGGATTGGATTATGTTCGCAACTTAAGGATGTCCTGATCCCAGTTTGAGAAATAACCTTTGGTAAGATATAAAAAATTTAAATCTCAATGAAAAGAAGCCCTGGCTTGCCATGGGTGATTTCAATGATATTATTGCCATGGAAGAGAAGACTAGTGCCAATAGCTCAAACAACGTCTCTAGGATGAAAAAGTTCAATGAGAACATGAGAGATTGTGGCTTGAGAGACTTGGGTACTAAAGGTATCAAGATGACCTGTGCGGGGGTGAACAAGCATGGGATGAAAGTTTATAAAAAAGCTTGATTAGGCAATGGCCAATGATGAGTGGAACATTGAATTTCCTGAGGCTCAAGTGAAAAATCTGTCGTGTATGTATTCTAACCACTCTCCCTTACTTGTTTATACGTGTGGTGCTATTACTAACCCTAGACTAAAACCGTTTAGATTTGAGGCTATGTGGTTGAACACACAAATTTTAAAGAATTCTTAAAACTTAAATGGAATAATAATGAGACAAATGTTTTGAATAAGCTTAAGAATTTGGAAAAAGATTAAGTGGTGTGGAATAAAGAAACCTTTTGTAATCTGTTTAAAAGAAAACGCACTTTAATTGCTAGATTAAAAGGGATTCAAACTGCTCAAGAGAAAAACTTTTCCTATAATCTAGACTTTCTTGAAAAAGAGCTAATTGAGGAGTACAATGGCATTCTAAAAATGAAGGAAATATTTCGTTATCATAAATCTTTAGGTAATAAAAGCACTAAATTCTACCACATAGCCACAAATCAAAGACGTAGGAAAAACAAAATTTTTGTCCTTAAAGATGAGGATGACAATTGGGTTAGAGAACCGGATGACCTTAATCTTTGTAATGACAGTCAGTTCATCTTGGATGCTATCGTCGATGACTTCACCATTTCTTTCCTTCCAAATTTCCCAGAGAATAGGAATAAATTTAAGGGGGAGAATGGATCAACAGACTTCCCTAAAAGATTATTTTAGATCCATACCAGAAGATTAACATTGGATAACTACTGAAACTGTGTTGGAGAAAAGAAAGCTTTCCAAACCTAAGAAGGAAAACCTCATCTCGGCATTTTCATTGAATCATCCGATGATTTTAACAAAAAACTTACAGGAATTGAAATTGCGATAACAAGAAACGATGAAGAGAATTAGAAGAGAAGAAACATACTTGTCATAGCAAAGATCTCCGACACAGATTTTTCTCTCTCAAAGATGGCTTTGCAAATGGGTTTTTGCTGAGAATCACTCTTTAGGAGAATTTCTCTCTAAATTTTTGAGTTGCCTAAGAAGTTCCTCTCTGAATTTTGGCACCACGAATAGGTTTGTCTCTAAGAATCGACCCTTAGAGGGGTTTCTCTCTCAATTTCAGCTCCCCTGAAGGGTTTCTCTATGAATTCTTGAGTGCTCTGAAGGTGTTTTCTCTCAATTTTTTTGTGTCTAAACTATTTGAATGAAGATTCTATTTATAGAAAAGCGTAGAGAATGAAAAAACACTAAAATCCCTAAAATCCTAGTCTTGGCCGCCCAACCTAAGCCTTGTTTAGCAAGGAAAGTGAAATAAACAAATTAAGAAGGTTTCTAGAAGTGAAGGGTCACGCATTGTGCGACCTTTGCATTCCCGCCAATTTTTTTTTTCTTTCAGGGCATCCGCACATAGCGCGACACCCAACTTTCACGGCGCGAACGCCCCCCAGCGGTTGCCTTTTTTTTTCCTCTTCTGGCAGGCCCCACATCTCTCTATCTTTCTCTTCCTCCGCTTCCTCTCTCTCTCTCTCTCCCTCTCTCTCCTTTTTATCTTTTTTTTTTTATTATTATTTTTCTTTTTTATTTTTTCCAAATAAAAAATCAAAATAATATATATATATATATATATATATATATATATATATATATATAGAGAGAGAGAGAGAGAGAGAGAGAGAGAGAGAGAGAGAGAGAGAGAGTAAATTGAAAAAATTAAATAAACCTTTTATGAAAAAGACGGTCAAAATGTCATGTCTACAAGTTTAAAAAATTAATCCAAATAAATAAAAACCCTATTCAAATTTGATGTGATTTAGCATGGAAGTGTTATTTCTAAACACACACAAACAAATAGGGATAGAGAGACTTGACACAAGTATTGTATAGTAGTTCGACAAGCTACTTTTGCCTATGCTTACTCTCCTGAGCTCTCACATAGAATTAAGTTAGATCATCTTCCTTCGTGGGAATTAAACCCGTACAATCCCTTTTAAGCAAATTTCCTTTATACTAAAAACACCTCTCTCCTAGACTAGATATATTTAAGTCTGAGCTAAAACTCAAAAAAATAAAAAAAATCTTTGTTTTCTCACATATATTCCATCAACACTTATAGATATTAAATTCAATAATCATCCCGATCTAGGTGTGATAGAAGTGTGCACGATTCACAAGATAATCAATTTAAACAATCATGATATATAAATCCGATTTAAGCACAATGAAGCACGTAATTGAATATTTCAGATATTTCAAATTGTTTTAGCTCAGTGTAAAATAAAATTTCAACATAAGAATCAATGAGCTTTTCATAAAACGATTTTCTTATAATCACAATTTTGTTTCAAATATTAAGTCAAGGTCTAACCAAAGATATAATTCCAGATAAGCCACATAATAGATCAAAACTATATATCACATAGAGAATATTTTAAACAAGAACAATCTCATCGAATTCCCATGAGAATGTATGAATCAAAGCACAGTGTTCTAGATACACAGATTAGCTTCAAAAAGTTCTTCACCTCGAAAAACTATAACAAATTTCTCAAGAGATCTAAAGATCTTCCATAGATTTTCAAGCACTATTTCTTTCTCTCTCTTTTTCTTTTAAAAATATGATTATTTAGCTTTCAAAAATTGTAATTAAAATGCAAAAAACGAAGTAAAATATAGGTTTAATTTCAAAAGATCTCCAATGGATAGTTTTGACTAATAAACTCTTAATTATTGCCCTTAAACCCTAACCCATCTGCCCTACTAATTTTAGCACATTTGACTATAAATCTAGCCACTTTCAAGTTCAGATTCAATTCACAAACTAATTCAAATGCTTTGTAAAGAATATAGGTCAAGAGGTTTTATCGAACAAATCATAAAATTAGAAAACTTGAGGACGGAAATGAATTTTTTATAAAACCCTCATTTTCAAAAAATGTTTCACATGAAAATCTCTTTGAAAATATTTCTAATAAAATATTATCGTTTCAAAATATTTAAAAATATTTAATGTTAAAAACGAGGCAAAACTATCTTTGGAAAACGTTCAATCAATTAGAAAAATAAAAGTAGATCAATCAACTGCTAAGCCAAATCAATCAACTTTTTGAACTTTTTCTCAAAAGTTCCTGGAACCTGATTCAACCAGTCAAATGGATTACCAATGTCAGTCGACCAAATCATCAAAACTTTCTAAACTTGTAGGAGCATGTGTCATTAAGTCGATTGTTTCTCCTAATCAGACGACCATTTTAGTCCCTTTCACAAAACTTCTGGGAACCAGTATCAATCATTCGACTGGTTCTCCCACTTTTTTGGTCCCTGCATCTACTAGTCGACTGGAACCCTAATTCAGTCGACTTAATCAACTTGTTTTTATCAAATTTTCAAATTTCGATTGCGATCAGTTAACTGAATTTTCATGTAAGTTGACTGATTTGAACTATTTTAACTTCTAACACATACAAGGTAGGATAAAAAAAGGCATATTTAATCATATAAATATGCACTTTAAACACTTAATCACACATATTCAGCAATTAATCACATGTCGACATGTAGTGTGTAATCCTAGTCGGGTTGACATGAATTTAAATAATATAAGTGTTGTTTACCTTAGGAATTCACAAAAATAATGTTCTTTCAGAACATCTTCATCATGTCATCGTCTTGTATCATCTTGATCATTCAAATTTCTATACATGCTTCATGCTTTATCATACAATCTTCTTGGTCCAACATAATTTGAATAATATCTTTAAATATTGTCCTCGCAACTCAAACACAACTGTAGTCCAAGTTAACTGAATCAAAATCATCAAATCAGAACTTGAACCATTTAGGGTTAACATAATTATTTAAAAATAATTCATTCTGGACCTTTGCCACCAATAGTCGACTGACCTATCAATTCGGTTGACCGACTTCGTTAGCTTTCAAAAATATTCAACCTTTTGGTTGATCCGGTCGACCAGTCTATACCCCCGGTCAACCGTTTCATCTTATTTTTCAATAAAATAATTTACTATTTAATTCAGTCGACTGCCTATTTGTTCTGAGAAATCGATTTTATAAGAAATTGGTATTTTTGAATTTTAGTTGCATTCAACTGACCGTTTTAACCCGTTGATTGAGCTTTTTGGACTTATTATTACTTAATTATGCATGAACAACAACTTAGTGCACATATCTTTAGAATCATGCATAACTAGCAATTAACACACACAATATAAAGCATTTTTAAGCAAATTTAAGTGTTGTGCGTGATTATAATCGAGTTAAAATTGAATTGACAAATATAATACTGTTTTTACTTGTTGAGTACAAAAAATGCATTTCTTCTTTAAAACCTTGATCACCCATTTAATTTTGAGTTCATCTTCATCATTTCTTAGCTAGACTAAGATCCGTTAATCTGTCACATATCTCAAATAATTAGATTAATCTAGAAAACTATCAAGTTATTGTAATCATCAAAATCATCATATCCGAATTAAACCCTTCAGGGTTAACAATCCGTGCTCCGGGCTCTAATTTTCTAGGGCTAATTTGATCACTCTCCTATTAATAGAGGGACAATAAATATATTAGGTAATGAGTAGGTTTCTTGGTTAATGTTTGAACTCCCTTCTTCCCTCGAACTCTTATTCTCACACGAGAGGGATTTCGTTGAGCACACCCCAGCGGATATCTGTGCAGATACTTACTCGGATTCCCAGAACTTTAATCTAGGATTGTTCACTAGACAGAACAAAATCGCACATCAAGATGCTATTATTAAATCACCACGTGAATTTTAACCAAATTAATTTTTGGTGTTAGTCAATTTTTGATACTAACATAAAACTAATTAAAATTGTAAAAATTCACATGCCAAGTCGTTTTTCACGATAAGCGCATGCTATATTTTCAATCTCGCCTGTTGTGATCGGACCTTCCAACCTATTTTAAACACTACCCAAACCGAGTTAAAATATGCGGCCGGCCTAAGTGTTGACAAAATTTAATAACGTGCCAAAAGGCAAATGATTAAATTAATTTGTCGTTATACAGAACTAAATTGTTTAAAGCATGGCCCCATTATTTGGAGATGAATTTCAAGACTCTCTCTCTCATCTGCAAGTCAAAAAGTTATTCGTTATCATTAAACACCTACACCTCTTCGCATTGATCAAGGGTCGCACGGACATCAAAATGGAGTTTTTTTTTTTTCCCAATAAAGAGGGGTTATATGATCATTTTTTAAGGGTAAATTATCTTTTATTTTTCTCTATTTTATTTCATTATCTTTTTAATCGCTTCCTTTTAAAAAAAATTATATTTTATATTTTACATGTACCTACTCTGAATAAAATAAAAAATCATTTTTTACTTAAATTAATAAAATATACTTAAAAATAGAAGTAATTCAATTTTTAATTCAATATTTTGATGAAATAAACCAAATTGTCTATTTATTTTAATTTAATATTTTTATGATAAAAAAATTAAATCAAAATTAAGATATATAGGTAATTTCATCTATTTCATTTAAAAATTAGATAAAAATTTTAACTCCGTCCATTTTTAAGTATATTTTGTTAATTTCAAATGAAAAAAAAAATTACTTTGTCACTTTGTTCAAAGTAGAAATAAATAATTTTTTGAAATGGATAAAATAAATTAATAATTAATAATTAGATAAAGTGAGGAAAATGTAATTTATTCTTTATTTAATCAATTTACTCATGTCTTAATCAATCCAATTGCCCTTTTCCCTTTAACCAGAATACCCTCGAATTGTTTTATTCAATAGTTTTTTGCTCCAAATGATTTTGTTTCTCGCTCCAATTATTTTTCCTCTAGTTTAATCATTTTTATGTATTCTATTAATATATTTTTTTTCTCTTTATATTTTATATTTTTTATTTCCAATTTTCATTTTGGTTTTTCATTTTTTGTTTTGCCTTTTCAACATGTCATTTTTCATTTTCAATTTTTTGTAATTTCTTTTTTTTTTTTTTTAGTTTTTCGTTTTTCTTTTTGATTTTCCATTTTTGTTTGGATTTTCTATTTTTTTTTTCTATCAGATTTTATTTATTTTTTAATATTTTGTATTTCATATTTTTTAGTTAATTCTTTCACACCTTATTCCAATGTAATTCACCTCTTTCGCTATTTTTTTCAAAAGTTTTAAAGACCTATTGCCATTATTTTTTATATTTGTTTTTAGATGTCTCTCTTTTTATCTTTCGCTCTTCTTTGCTTTTGATGAAACACGGATTGTTGGATATAGTCAGCTCTCATTTCAAAATGTAATCCTCTTAAGACTTATTTTCTGCAAAATAATGTACCGTGGTTAAATTTGTCTGAAGTTCACATCTACCATGAAAATAAATAATTTTTTTTTTAATACAAATTTGTTAAGAGTATTGGCTTAGAAAATTGTGCCTACCTTTTTCTTGCTAGAAATAATGGTTAAAATACTAATATTAATTCTATAATTAAATATTAATTAATATTATTTACAATAAAAATTTCTAAATATGTCACCAATATATATTTACAATGAAATAAAAATCATAAACAATAAAATTTAACTCTTAATGAAATTTGTTGTTAAATGTAACTTATAGTAAATATTATAGAATTTAGAAGAATTCACATAAAATATTTCAAAAACTTGTACAAATATTTCAAAACATAAAATTTATAACAGTGAATATTCTAGAATATTAATAAACATTACCAAATTATATTCTTCAACAATAAATTAAAAATACATGAAATTAGTAAATAAATAAAATTATACTTACAGTTATTTACTGATGATAATCTCAGAAATTTATACCAATCGAAGCTATCTTTTAATGATATTTTCTTAAAGTAAATTTCGTTTTCGCTTAGGTGCTTATAGTTACTCAGACGTTTACTTCCTAGGATACAACGATCACAATCTGATACCATTTTAAAATTAAAACAGTATGTTGTAAAAGAATTTCTAATGGATAAGTAATCACCACCACTAAAAAAATTTCTTGGGATAGTTAAGTTCGCCACTTCAAGGATAAGAATATCACTACCTTAAAGATAAAAATTGTAATTTAGCTCACCACTCAATGGAATCCTCCAAAGATATAAAAAACTAAGAAAGATAATCACAAAGATTAACTTTTGAAATAAAAAATTGATCAAGTCCCTTTAATTTTTGTAATTCCCTTGTTTTATACTTGGAACAACCCTCCAAGAATAATAATAGTCATAATTAATGTTCCAAGACCTTATAAAAACCAATACATATCATAAACAACATTTTTTGAATTCTTTAACTACTAATAATGTCTGAATAACCAAATTCAAAGTATCTAATTAACTTAAAGACTTCATAAGGGGCTGGTCAAAAACGAACTTTGGGGCCTAAATATCTTCATGGACCATTAAACCAAGATGGTTGGGTTCCTTTAGGTTCAAATTGGCATAACTCTTATTGAACTTGGGCTCAAATGTGTCACAATCCTTGAATACTAGTACTAGAAATCAAAGGATCTAGCGAACCAAACAAGCATTGAACAATTTCTCAAGAATAAACTTATAATATAGAATCAAAGTGTATGTATTGTGCAAGATGTCCTAAGTTTTATGCCTAAATGATAAAACAAACTTCTCTATTTACAGAGTAAACAAATAAGTGACTCAAATCCACCAAAAGTTTCACTTTAAAGCCACTAAGAACACTTTAAAACCACTATGAATTATCATATGTAACTCCTTATTAAAAATGAGTTGCAAATATGAAAAAATAAGCCTTATTTGGTTAGGAAAATTGCTAGAATCAATTTAAATAAAATTTTAGAAAAAATTATCTCTATTGGATTAACCCAAGTCCAAACCCACTCTCTACTTGGTTAGAAAAATTGCTAGAATCAATTTAAAGAAAATTTTAGAAAGAGTTATCTATACTTGGATTAACCCAAGTCCAAACCCAAACTCATAACCCATTACCCGATTCGAATCCGTAATCCAAAATGGATTATAAAAGTGGTTTAAGTATTTTCATTAACCAATGTAGGATTACTTATTTTACATATTTCAATCAACTTCATTAGATTACATTGAAATACAATTTCTCATTCACATCTTAATGATTTTGACAAATCAATAATCCACATTCGTATTCTCACTAAGAATAACATATTGAAATATGAAAATATGTCAACCAATAATTAAATCACATATAAATAATTAGACTTAAAATAGTCTAAAAATTATTTTCTCTAACAGTCCCACACATGAATGAAATTAATTGGATAAACATGCATATGTAATGTAGACACAAGAGAGAGCTCAATAAGAAAACAATTGTATCGGAATATATAACTTTTGGCCTTGAACCTTCCTTAGTGAGAATTTATCGAATTTACTTGGCCAACTAATGAACATGGTACCTTGAAATGTTCGGTCTTTGGTGTAAATCAAGACAATAAAAATTGCACAATTGTCTTTAGACATTGTTCATTCTATGGTTGCGTTCATTTTCGCCATGAAACTCTGGTTGTTTCGTGAATGCTGTAGAGAATTTCATTCTCATGGAACCGTCCCAGTTCACACTCATACAGATGATTTCTAAAAAAACTATATTCTTTAATACTTTTCTTGATAATATCAAGTTGTATGAATCATCACATATATTTCAATCATCATTGTTTCATAGATTAACTCAATGCTTATATGCCGCTATATTCATAATTCGGTTGTTCATTTGAACCTGGATCTTGGGATCTCCAATCATTTAGATTGAGTTGCCATTATGATGACTATTTCGTAATAGACTAGCTTCATTTCCCTCGATGATCAAGATGATCAATTAACTCTCTGTCATGTTTGACCTTTGGTCAGCGGAGTACAACGTTATCTTTTAACAACTTCAATTTCAACAACTTAATAAATGCCAAAACTATATCGATTTTCATATGCTTTAACATATATTCACGTTTGTTTAGTGGATCTCAAGAACACCATATCTCCTTCACATGTAATGACATATTAACCATAAGAAAATAATAGCATAACTAAACTTAGTAATATTTACAAAATATACTAGTCATGGTTATTGATCTTGAATTTATTTGACATCACATGGTCACATCATACGTGAATTTATTTGACAGCATCACAGTGTCAATTGCACATGTCATTATATTTATACGTTTATAATTCACAGATATTGAACAACTCGCTAAACTTTTGGCTCAATTAACTCCTACGACACTCAATCTTGGATACTACAAGATGTAGTCTTATTTATTTATTTCAAGAAATAAACTCTCTTAGTTTTAGGTAGAATTATATATCTTTAAGAATGATGTATTTAATGATTTAATAATAATGTACATATACATATTCGAACGTTGGGGGGTTGTGTATGAAAAGTGCTCTGTTGGGAGAGGTGTCCCGCTTCTGGTGCTTGACAGTACCTCGAAAGATTAGTTTCCGCCGACCGTGGTGCGGGATACCCTGAAAAACCAAAACTAATAAATTAATTTCATTCTTTAAAAAATCACCAATTTATCAAGACACCCGCTCATTTTTAAGTATTTATAGATTAGCCTCATACCTTTGTAAAATATGTATGTAAGATGTCTTGTTCAACCTACTATGGAATACATAATATAAGACCTAGATTTTGCATGTGCATGTTTTTTTTATTTGCATTTTAGGACGCTTAGAAAATATTTAATCAAATGTGTTATTTTTTATTTCACCTAAAAACTTTAGGGGTGATCATTATGATATTTAAAATTTTAATTTTAAGAAATTTAAGGGTAAACAGATTAAATTAATTTAACTTTTAAAATTTGAGGGGCCAATAGCTATTTCAAAATGTCAATTTTAACTTTCGGGTTTAAATGATATTTTAGAGATTCAAAAGAGAGATTTATGTAATTTGTTCTTCGTAAGTTGACAAATGATCACACTTCCCAAGGACAAGGTTTAGGAAACTAAAATAAAATAATAGAGGAGGCAAGGTGTCATTTCCATATTAAGCCACCAACCTTTGGTGTTTGATCATGCAAAGCACAAAAAAAAAAAAAAAAAAGGAAAAAAAATAGAAGTTTGGCGGTGGAACTCTCTCTCTCTCTCTCTCTCTCTCTCTATATATATATATATATAATATTTTCCCCTATCCTTTACACAGTTCTCCCTCGGCTCTCTCTCTCTCTTCCACCTTGTGTAAGTGTTCTCTCTCTCCATGTCTATGTATATAAGTATGTATATCTCGCTATGTTTATTTATATAAGATACACACACACACACACACACATATAGGTGTATGTATAGAAAATATATATGTATATGTGAAAATATGTACATGCGGGGTTTGGGGTTTATGGCTTATCTATATATATGAATATATCTAATTAGTAGGAATTTGAAGCAAATTACGAATTTTATTAAAATGGTATTTTTAGTATTTTGTTTACTAATAAATTTATTAACTGTTGGTTAACATTTTTTTTTTTGTAAATTAAATTATTGATTGAAACATTTTGTAATTGGAGTTATAATATTTTACCTTGTATTGTGAGATATTGATTTAAGAAAAATAGGGTATTTTATTTTAATAAATTTCATATAAATTAGTCAATTTTTGGGATGAGAAAAATTGCATTTAAGTGTCACGCATGTCATGCATTGCATGACATTTTAGATTTATTTAAATAAATTCTTAATTTAGGCTATGTTATTATTAGGTTCATATGCAACGCTGACTATATCAGTATTACAACGGAGGTGAGTGTACTGTCTTTTATGTAAATTATCAAATTATATTTTCGTATTAAAGTACGAAAAGAAAAGGTTTATTAAAATAGATTATTTTATTACGTTAAATGAATCAAGTAAATGGTTACATATGGAAAGTGATTTTTATTATTATACTACTATGTCATAGTGTGGTCCCAGTAGGAAGGCATGTCCTGCGGGATGTTATTGATCCTAACATGAGAAAATATCCTGTAGGGCGTTGTGTTGTGACCTAATAGGAGGGAAAGTCCTATAGGTGGTTGATATATATTTGGGTTGTTGTTGTTGTTGTTGTTGCTGCTGTTGTTGATGATGATTATTAATATGATATGGTGGTTTTTAAAACGTGTTGTTGACTATTAATATAGTAGAGTTGACTATGGTACACACTATCAATGTGGTGGAGTTGAATATGGTATTGACAATATAATATGGTGGAGTTGAATATGCTGATGACGTGGTGGTTTATATCACATATTGGTTCTTACCATTGGAGATATTGAATGATTCTGACATTGATGACAATCTTAGATTGCACAGTTGTGCATGTTACAATACCATTATAACTCCCGATCATAAGGTGAAATGATCCTATGGTTAGTAAGGAAGTATGTGTATGGTCTTTTATCATATATCAAAGTAATTTGACCGATTGACTTAAATTCAGTTATTTTATCATGACGATATTTGTGGGATTTTGTACCTACTATATGTGTGATTATATTCTATTTTGGAATGTGGTTTTGATAAATGTACTTGATCCATAAATTATTTTTATATTATGAACACACTATACCGATAAAATATTTTATCTCAGGTACTCTAAGTAAAGACAGGTCCACTACTGACATTAGGTAGAGTTAGAGGGTGTTGTGGTCTTTTCGACTGTCAGGACAAGTGTTGATCTAGAAGGGTTTGGATTTTATGGTTTTGTTATGAAATATTTTGGGATATATGTAATCTCAGAATTTTGAATTTATAATATTAAAATCTCAGTCTATTATGTACGTATTGTTCTAGTTGGGTAATATCAGGTCGAGGTCACGCCTATTATTATTATTATTATTATTATTATTATTATTATTATTATTATTATTATTATTATTATTATTATTATTATTATTATTATTATTATTATTATTATTTTCATCATCATCATCATCATCATCGTGGCGCAGCAGAAAACTGGTGGTAAAGTGATTTATCTTTTACTTCTACTTCTCCATAAAAATGAAAGGGAGAAATTGAGTGGCGGATTTGAGAGACCGGAACATTAGATATATTCCCTCATCAATAGAAGTATAAAAATACTTTTTTCCTCCAATTTACACAAATCAAATTATAGATTTCACATTTCTTTCAAAAAATGTTTCCGTCAATTTGATACCACACTCAAGTATTACATTTATGACATGAAATTATTTCCATTACGTTATACTATTGAGTTACTTTTTGACGAAACAATTAAATCTTACATTTTTTTTTGTCTCTACTATTGATACAAGTTATAGTTAACAGATGTCTTAACTTAGCATGACAAATATCCAAATTTTCAATAACAAAATAAAATACACATGATTATTATTTTTTCTATTATTATTATTATTATTATTATTATTATTATTATTATTATTATTATTATATCACCTAATACGTTAAAAAAATTATTATTCGAGATATTTCTCATATATGTTGATCCGTTAAATTTAAAAAAAATAAAATAATAATCTCATCAACCTTATCATAACGGTTGTCTACCTCTATCAAATTAGCCTAATAGATTGGCTTATGAGGTTTCTTGTTACAACTCTTGTGCATTTTTTTTACACGATGTCCAAACTTATCTCAAATGTAATAGTCATATTTATTTATTTACTTTATTCAAATTTTCCCTTTGTCCAAGACTAAGGTTTGAATCACATAAAATAAGCTTTTCGTCATTTTTTAATATTCACTTTGTTGGCTTTGGACTCCTTCCAATAATATAGGGTTTATCATCATTTTTCTTTTAAATTTATTTTGCAACAAAAATCACAACTCTCTTTTGATACTAAAATTATACAATATACAAAAATGTATTATTTAGTCATATCAAAATATATAACTTGAATTGAAAAACTCCGCATTTCCAAGCTTCTACTACAATGACAATTTCCGTAGAGCATCCTTACATAGGATTTGACAAGATCCAATATTGTTATAAAAAAAACACCATTTTGTTTTATAACAATATTGGATCTTGTTGAATCCTATGTAAGGATTTATTTATTTATTTATTTATTTATTTTTTTTATCATTTCCCAAAATTATTTCGGCTAAACTTTTTTCATTTCATCTCAGGAAGATTAATGAGTATTTCATTTGGTACAAAAACCTAAAGACTCTTCAGGTGTAATTGCCTGAAAGTTATTTTTGTCCATTGAACGCCTTAAAGTTTCAGACTTCTTTAGGTTGGTTTTTGTTCCCTATAAAAGGGTATGCATTCTCAGCATTAGATATCCCATAAGTTGCATAGCATTATTGTTTTCAACAGAAAGTTCTTTGGTGGTGTTGTTTTTTAAAGAGTTTTTGAGAGAGTTCTACACTTTTCTTATTCGTCCGGCTTCTAGTTTCTAGTGTTGATACCAGTTGCAATCTAATTGTTGTATCTTGAGAGGCAAACGCTCATTCATCTATAAACACCTAGCGGAGGCGAAATCTTCTTTAAGGACAAACCATCAAATGATTGCCTCGATCCGGTCTTTTGGTATTTCTGTTTCTATTTCTTGTTATTGCATAGTAAGTATTCTGTTTTATGCAATAATCATTATTTATTTTGTTTTTCCTATTCTGAATTGTAATTTCTTTTCTTGTAATTTCATCTGGAATGCTATTGTAACAAATAACTCATAAATATTTCTTCTTTATTTTTAATTTTCTAGTTAATAATTAATTGTTTAATTATTTAGTTAATTTTTTGATCATACATTACTAATAATCTTAAAGCAGATTTTTTTATTTTTTTTAATAAAATTTTGGTTTTTTTGTTTTTTTTGTTAAAAAACATTCCAGTAACAAATTTTCTTGTATACTTTGTTTGTGTTTTCTTGCAAGAAATATATCTTCGAATGATATTGTTGTTACCTTTGTTGTGGCTGCAAATCAAAGTGTTGCACCTCCTGCCATGCCTGCACCTTGTTGCGCATCCTGTGCCGACTCCACATGGAGAAAAGCCGGAGAAATTTGATGGAATATTTTTTAAGAGATGGCACCAGAAGATGTTGTTCTACCTGACAATATTGAACTTGATGAGATTCCCCCATGAGGATGCTTGGTGGCCGCAAATAATGCGCTGCCACTTTCACCGCAAGCGTACGGATCAAGTTTTCGTATAATAGACCTTTCGGTCGGGTATCGTATCCACAGGGATTGGTGTTGTTACTATCGAATACCATGATTATCATAACTCAACTTTATCTAGGCGACAAAAATATAAGTTAATTAATTAATACTAGTACTAATATAACCTAATTTAGTCTATACTAATACTAATATTAATATGAGATAATTTTGAGAGAATAGGTTGTCTAGGGATTAGTTTCGTTTACGAATACGTGTTCAGTCTCGTTTTAGTTTATGTTAATGACGTTCAACTTATATGACAATCTCAGTTCGTAAACTTCTCCGCCACCTCTTCCAAGTGTAAGACGGGGGAATACGCGACTTCGCGTCAACGAAGATGTCCCCCTCAACATCTTAACGACCCTAGGCTGCGTGAGTCTCGTCCCAACGTCATTGATTGCATACAATCCAACTCCCTCCTGAGTTATTGGATCGTCGCGTTGTGTTTACCCCATCGACAATCTCAGTTCTAAAACTCATCTGTCACCTCTCCCGAGTGTAAGACAAGAGAATACGTGACTTCGCGTCAACGCCAAAATCCCCCTCAATGTCTTAACGACTCTTGGCTACGTGAGTCTTACCCCAACGTCATCGATTGTCCACAATCCAAACTCCGACCAAGTTATAAGATTGTGACATTCATTTATTCAAGTCTGAATCCGGGATTTTTCAAATCCCGTATTCTCGATATGTAAATCTAAGCAATATAAACAAACAATATGGCATACACAATCAACATAACAAAGAACAATCGCAAACAAAACACAAACTCAACTAAACAACGTTTTCATAAATTATATTAATAATCTCTATACAACCTATGTTTAACCAATGGCCGTAACCACGTATACAATGTAAAATGGCGTAAACAGACTCAACAACTACCAAAATATAGAAAACCAAGAGAAGAAACGAGTGACTTAGCCAATATCCGAAGAATAGCCGCTAGAACCGTCCACCGATCGCTTCCCTCTTCATCATCCACCTCGGGTTGAGAGCTTTCCCTAAAAAATCCCTAAACCTAACCCTAAAATATGGCCTAAGGCCTTAGGGGCCAAAGATCCCGGAAGAGAAGAGGAGAGAAGGGTATTTATAGGCTAAAAAATATCTATTCTGCGTAGAGGTCACCGCCGTGGCGAAGGTTAACCGCCGCGGTGGTAGAGTATGTCGGTTAAGGCTTCGCCGAGGCGATGAAGATAACGGTGGACTAGGAAAACTCTCTGCTGGTTCACTGCCGCGGCGCTGGGTAGTCAGTATCCTTTTAAACTCTCTGCTTCTTTACAGCCGCGGCGTTGGGTTTTACCGCCACAGCGCTGGTCCGTCAATGGCCTTTGGTCTTTCTCAACATCTTCACTGCCGCAGCGGTGGTCTGGATGCCGCGGTGGTGGGCTTGTTTGCAGAATCTTGCCGCCATGCTCATTTTTCCACCGTTCTCCGACCGTTCTCGATACGAATTGATCATTTATGCTCTGATTTCATACGTTTTCAACCTACGCACCTGTTTTAACACAAAAAGAATAAAAATATATAAAAATAACTATAAACGTACTAAAAAACTAACAAAACCGGCTCAAAAATACGTAGGTATTTTACACCTATCAATGCTCCTGCCATGACTGAATAGTCTGACACTCAAACTGTTACTGTTGTTAATACATGAAAATATTCTGATTTCCTATATAAGAATTATATTCTGAATGGATTGATTAATACACTCTACAATTTGTATTGCTTGGTCACGAAGACAAAAGAACTGTGGCAATCCTTGGAGAAAAAATACAAAACTGAAGATGTTGGGACGAAAAAATTTGTAATCGAAAGATTTCTAGACTGTAAAATTGTGGATTCAAATACAGTCATTAGTCAGGTTAAAGATCTACAAGTCATTTTTCATGACATTAATGCTGAAGGAATAACTCTTGGTGAGTCATTTCAAGTGGCAGCTGTAAACACCGTATTTTGTCCCTCTCATTTAAGTTTTCAAAAGTATCGGGTCTAAAGTGCAAATTCGGATAAACCTTAAGTTGAGATTTAAAGGGAATGAATTTCCACCTTAGATTACATTTTATACTACAAAATGACAAGAAACATAAGAAAACATAAAATTGTCAATTCGATTTAAATTCTGTATAAACAAAAGTTTCGGGTTAATTTCAAAATTATTAAAGTTAATGAAGACTAAAATGATAATATTGAAATTAGATTTTCTATGATGATTACATCTAATATTTCTAAATTAGTTACTATACTTTAATGTAAGGAAATTCCAACAATTATATTTACTTTCCGTTTGACCCCTAAAACTTTCGTTTTTTTCCGATTTTGTCTAATTGACAACCAAAAATATTTGTTTTTTTTTTTTTTTTGCAGTATTAATCTTCTAAATCAAGAAATTAAGCCCTTATTAGACCAATGAGTGCCCAAGACATCAAGATTACTAAAGACACACCCTCCTAAAGCTTAGAAAAAACATAGAATTCTTTCACCGATGTGCGCATGGAAAAGTGGGCATTAAATTCAAGCATTTAATGAGTATCTTATGAAAATATCTCATCCATACGAATACCATCATTTTTTACGGATGTCATGAATCCTATACTATTAAAATTAGGAAGTCATTAATGGCATTAAATGTAGCATTGAATGGTGTCTTAAATGGCATTAAATGAAGAGATCTTATCGAATATTTGGTGCATGAACCATCCCATGATGATAATATATCATCATTCCATAAGTAATTAATGCCTAAAGCTAGTCTAAACTAGCTGTCATCAAGGCTAAACATTTAATGAAATAATAAATGCATGCATTAAATGATGAATTTAAGAGGCAATATATTGGCAAGATTTTTGAGCAAAATCTCATGATGAAACCTAATTACCTAGGGTAATTAGTGCCTACAAACCTAACTAAACTAGCCTCCTTCATGACAAGCCTTAAATGCCCATTGAATCATGCATTAAATAGAATTAAATAGGGCATTAAATGAGCATTTAATGACAAGATTTGGAAAGATTTCTGTTCATCATTACAAAATCTTTATCATTACTTACATTTGCTAGTTGGTCATTACCTAAGGAGTCTATCCATAAATGGCATTAAATAGCCAATTAAAACAGACTGGCTACGACTGCACACTCCCCAATGCACAGGCATGCCGTTGCCTATAAAAGGCAGCCTATTTTTATTTGGAACCATCATTGGCCAAACCCCTTTTCTTTCTAGACTCGAATTTCTTTCTCGGGTTCTTTAATTCCTTAAGCCTTCTACCTTTCAAACACACTCAAATCCTCCCAAAAAAAGCTCTTGAAAAGTGTTCTTGACACTCTTCTAACAAGAATTGAGGAAGTTCTTCAAGAACAACCAAGCAAAAGGAATAATATATTAAAGAAGGAGAAGAATGAAAAATCATTTAGGGAAAGACTATTCCCTTAAGTTAAGTAAATTTTTCTTAAAACTCCTCTTTAAATTTTGTTTGTTTAGCATCTTTGATTTGTTTGTTGATAGATTGATTTTATCTATATATTTTCAATCTGAATTTGGTAGTTTTCGAGCGTTCTATTAGTATTTTCATTCATTTTTATTTGTTTTTATGCAAATCAGGTGTTATAGGCAAAAACGGTTGAAAATCAAGCTTGTCGATAGGACGTCAATGAAGAAACGAGTGAAAAAAGAGCAAATGAGGCTTTATGCATGCTACTCGCTACAGTGCCCAAGCCAAAGGGCCATTGGCCCTTGCTCGCTACAACGAGCAACAACCAATGGCTATTCTGACGTCTACTCGCTATAGTGCTTAAACACCAACTGGCAACCCATTTTTGTGATATTTTTAGGATATTTTGGTATTCTTTTTATATCCCCTCATTGCTCCATTGCCTAGAACATTTTTGGAGCCCTAGAATCAGACCAAGCAAGAGGAGTTCATCATTGGAAGAGAAAACGATCTTGGAGCGGATTTTGCAGAAGTGAAACCATCTACTTTTCAGATTTGGATTTCCTTTCTTGTTTCTATCTTTTATTCTAAATTTTTGTTGGTTTTTTGATGATATACATCTCATTTGTAGTTGAATATTTGGTTATAGCCATGTGTAGCTAAACGTTTATTATCTAGGGATTGATGTAGTTCACGAATATTATGTTTGAGTAAATCTTTGTTTCGTTAACGATTGTTCAATCCTATTCGATGGTGTTTAACTTTTTATTACTTCCATCGTATGTTTGTTATGATATTGTGGTTGATTTGAGAATACGGGGTTTGACACGCGGGAGATTATTAGAACGTGTGTAATCCGTGAGGTTAGGGCAAGATACATGTAATCGTTTAAACGCTAGATAGGGATATCGGTGTTGATGTGGTTGCATATTCACTTACTTTACACTCGGGAGAGATAGTGAGTGAGTTTTAGACACCTAGATTGTTGAATATATTGATAACCATTAATGTAAACTAGACTAAATCAAGCACGTTTAAGTGAACGAAGTTAATCCCTAGATAATCTATTTTCGTAGAATTAATTCCAAGTATTTAGTTTAATTAGTTTTCATATCTCGAACACATATCAAATCTTAAATTGTCTAGATAAAATTGAGTTATGTCAATTGTAGTGCTTAACTTGTTCTAATGATAAATCCCAGTAGACGATACCCGACCTTCGGATCTACTTTATTACTTGTTGACCTTGTGAACTTGCGAGTAATTCAAAGCTCATATATATATAAGCCTAGATCATGGACTGACCTAGATCACAACATGCCCTACGTCTCAGGCTTGTAGATTGACACCCTTATATATATAAGCCTAGATCATGGACTGACCTTACGTCTCAGATCATAGACTGACACCCTTTATATATTATTATGTCTAGACCTTTGTATGTAAATGTTGGAATAAAGAGAGGACTTCTATTCCTTCGGGGGATAAGTGTGCACCTTCTTCCGAAATGTTTACTTTTTCTTAGTTACGAGTAGGACTAACACTTATATTCTATATTTTCTTTTCTTTTTTGACAAATAAAGTAAACCTTAACACTAAACTTGTCTAAGAAAGTAAGTTAGGTTGGTGTGTTCTTGACAAAATCAAACATGCATGTTCATTTACCATAAGTATCATGTTTGTTCTTATCATTTCTTAAAAAAAAAAAAAAAAAAAAAAGGGTGTTTTTTTTACATAAGAGTTTTCAATATGAAAATACTTGGTATTTTTGCTCTAAAAAATAAACCTTGATTTCATAAATAAATGTTTTATATACTTTGTATTAAATAAAATTTTTACTTGTCATTATGTGTTATATACTTAAAACATGGTTTTCCATATTCCAAATAAAAAAAAATGTTTTTCTTAAAATTATTTTAACTTTTTTTTTTTTTGTTTTTTAAAATAAATAAACTAGTTTTGTTAAGATAAGTTTCCCAATAAAATATCCCCCTTCCCCCGGGCTAAACTTGTTGATTTTTCCATAATCGATAGGTGATCTAAATGGAAGACATTTGTTGTTTTATTTTTAATCTGTTTTATGTAATGGACCAATTTTCCAACGCCGACACACGATTTATCCCAATGAGAATTAATACTAAACTTGAATAACAAATATTTTATTACTTATAAATCTAAGAAATTTTACAAACTATCTCGACAACTATATTTATTAATTAATCGAGTCAATTTTATAACAACGATTTATTCAAATATTACAAAAAATTTAATCCCAATCTAATTATAACTTCATGCGCAACTCCATTTTCATTGGCCCTGCAGTAAATTCTGTGAGGATATGTGTGTGTATGTGTGTAAATAAAATATTCACACGGTCATATTAGTTACACTCGATTTATTGGAGAATTGTTCTCTTTGTAAGATCCCATAACCGAAAATCACCAACAATCCACAACTCTTAAAAATTCATACTACACATCGTCATTCCCGCATTTGCGGTAGCCCATATTACACAACATGGTACACTTTGATCGATAACTTTTAACACAGATAACTAATTGCCAAAGAATCTTATATTTCTAAATACTTTGGATGTGCAACTCTGATAAAAATAGCAATAAATATATATCTCTATATAACCAACAAATATATTTTAAAATATCACATTAGTCTCACTTGGATTGGGTCTAATTCAATTCCAACAAGTCCACGACTTCAATAATTTTTCTCACTTGGCATGACATTTCAAGTTCACTGCCATATCCCATAACCAACATTGATCAATTCCATCCAACATTTAAACCAATATTTCATAGCTCAGATTCTTTGTGGACTGTCCCGTGAGACAAAAAATAATCATCTCCAATATGCACAATATCTTTCTTTTTCTTAAATCCCAATTTAATTTCATAATCTCATAAACTTTTTAATAAAATCACAACACAAACCAAACTTTAAATAATGGATATTCTGAAAATAAACAAATATATAATTATTGTTAATCCAAAATAATAGATCTAATTTTTATTACATAAATACATCTCAAAACACATAAATACGTTTCAAAATACATAAATACATCTCAACTACATAAATACGTCCTAAAACACATAAATACGTCTCAAAAGTTCAATACTCACGTTACATAACTAGTTGAATACTCACGTAACATGTATATAAAAATATTACATAAAATCCCCCACTTAGATTTCTAAAATATCATTTAGGCTCAAAGTAAAAATTAATGTAAATATATAACCGTTAATAAATAATAAGCAAAAATAATAAATTATACTAAAATAATTATTTTTAATATTACTTAATTTATTATTAGTAATGGATACTATAATCCAAGCCTAAGGTGGTCGTAACATATGCTCGGATACCACTTGTGTATCAACCCAGTTTTCTAGGGCCGCCGCTTGGTTTCTCCCTTTTATTTTTACGGAGAAATATTGGAAAAAACACAAATCACTCCACCGCCACACTTCCGCTGTGCCACTATGATAAGTAAAATAATAATAGATAAAAATATAAACTAATTGTCAGCAAACATTAATTTTATAATTTACTAACTCAAAATTCAACTATACTGATCCAAATTTTTTGTAACACTATAAAAGCTTGAACAACTTATTACCACAACTGCTCCAATTACCTCTAAAGAAGCACTTCCCTCTGACTCTATCTATCGCCAGTGGTGGACCCGTCTATACTTGGAGTACCTAAGACAATATTTTATCGATGTACTGTCTTCATAATATAAAAACAATTTATGGATCAAGTACATTTAGCAAAATCCATTTTTAACACAGAATCTACCCACAATGAATAATATTAAAATACACATATATAGTCAAGATATAGTGGCTGAATATAAATCAACCAATCAAATAACTTTTATATAATAAACTACCAGAAACATACTATGTTCCCTACTAGCCATATGATCGTTTCTCTTCACAATCGGGAATTATAACGGTACTGTAATCTGTATAACTGTGCAATCTATGATTTCCATCAGTGTTAATAACAATAACAATAACCAACACCTGCAAGACTTACCCTCTTGTTGGGACCACACTATGGTATCACAGTATAATAAATAAAATCAAATTCCACATTTAAAAATTTACTTGATCCCCGTAACGTTATAAATCCATCCATTTTAATAATTTTTTTTCACAATTTAGTAGGAAAATATAATTTGACAATTTACATAGAAGACAATACACTCACCTTGATAATTGCGCTGCTATTACGCTACCACCGTAACACTGACAAGGTCTTTACCATAGATTTGATCTCAAGAATAAGTTTAAAAAAAAATTCAAAATAATTGGTGGTGAAAAAATTTCAAAATAATTGGTGATGAAATGTCTTCACCGCCTTGGACATTATATATATATATATAACTATTTACACCAATTACCTTTTAAAATATAATAAATATTAATTATATACCAAAATTTTAGAAATTATATTTTGAATAACACCATAATCCCAAAACATTTTAAAAATTAAATTAAATTAACATAATGACCCCTAAAATTTTTATATTAAAATTTACATAGTACCATGAACCCCATTATTTTTCTAAATGTTCTAAAATATAACAAAAAATATGCATATGCAGAATTGGGTCTTATATTTTATCTGTTGCTGCTTTTCATAAATAATTTTTTTTTTTTTTTTTTTTTTTTTTTTTTTTTTTTTTTTTTTTTTTTTTTTTTTTTTTTTTTTTTTGTTTTCTTACATAAAAATACATAAAAGGACAAAATATATATATAAAAAAAATTTGAAATTATTGTGTTAACCAAAACCGAAGGAAATTACTTGGACTAAGTTTCTCTTAAAGGTTTATTTAAACTTAGATACTATCTTTGGACGGATGTCTTGGGGTAATTAACATATTCCCTGAGCATAACCAGCCCTTGAACATAAAATAAATCTCTAGTAAAGACCAACTATTTTCGAGTCAAAACTTGGGTCATTTCCAAACTAAGAATGATTTTTTCAAAATTTCGGTGGCCTAGCACACCATTTAACTCAATGGTAGATGACAACTCCACTTTTTAAATAAATCCCAGCCCAAAGAACGTTTTTAAAACTGGTGCCTAGAAAATCCCTTGAAACTTATTTTTTAAAATGAACGGATTTTTGTGGATTTCAAGAGGGGGGAAGCCAAATCTTGTTTTCCTCTTCTTCTTATTTTCTTCTCTCTCTTTTTCAAAATTCTAGGTGCGTTAGCAGCTTTGATTGAGAAGTTCTCATTATTATGGGGTGACTTCAAGAGTTATCTCAAATATAAATGAAAGGAGATGACTCTTGAACACCTGGTTCTTAAATTGAGAATCGAAGACGAACATCGGATATCTTCTAAATGCGAGGGTTGTAATTCTATGGTGTCAAAAAGTCATATCATAGAAACTCATAAGAAGATGAAGTAAACTGAGTGAAGCTCGAACAAAGGAGTTGCAATCAAAAAGTTCAAGGGCAACTTCTATACTTGTGGCAAGATGGGACATTATGCTCAAGATTGTCACAATAGAGTTTTACCGAAGGGAAAGAATCCTAAAAATCAGGCTCATGTGACTGAAGTGGAACACCTTACTGATTAGGTTTTTGAGATGAATTTATCGGCGGTTGTATATGAAGTCAATCTCGTTGACAATCCTAGAGAGTGGTTTATGGATACTAGTACTACCCACCACATATGCTCAGATAAGAAGATATTCATACTTTATCAGCCGAGGGAATATGGGGATAAGCTCTATATGGGGAACTCTTCAATTTCTAAGGTTGAAGGACAAGGAAAGTTCGTGTTGAAGACCTTAGATAAAGAACTTACTTTGAGTGATGTGCTGCATGTATCGGATATTCGTAAGAATCTGGTTTCCAGATCGTTGCTAAGTAAGAAGGGATTCAGGCTAGTGTTTATGTCTGGTAAGTTTGTAATTACTAAGAGATGTATGTATATGGAAAAACACTATATGAATGAAGGTTTTTTAAAGCTCAATGTTACGACTGTAATCCCAAAGAATAATAATAATAATAAAGCTAATACTTTTTTTACTTATATGATTGAATCTTTGGATGTGTGGCATAGTCGTTTAGGACATGTTAATTATGATACTTTATGTAAATTAATTAATATGAATCTAATTCCTAAATGTCAAGATAAAATAATTTATAAATGTGAGACTTGTGTGGAGTCAGAATTGACTCGAACTTATTTTCATTCAATTGAAAGAAAAACTGAACCTCTAGAGTTAGTACACATAGATATTTGTGATTTAAAATTTGTACAAACTAGAGGAGGAAAAAAGTACTTTGTTACTTTTATTGATGATTCTACTAGATATTGTTATATTTATCTTTTAAAAAGTAAATAGAAGTATTAGATATGTTTGTACATTATAAGACTAAAATTGAATATCAACTTAAGAAAAATATTAAAATATTGCGTAGTGCTAGAAGTGGAGAATATATTTAACCTTTTGGTGAGTTTTGTGCACAACATGAAATAATTCACCAAATGACAGCACCTTATTCACCTAAGCAAAATAAAGTTGCTGAAAGAAATGATGAACTCTTTGTTATAAGTTCTGATCTACCTTAGAACTTGGGAGGGGGGGGGGGGGGGGGGAGGCTATTTTAACAACGAATTTTGTTTTAAAAAAAATTACCTCACAAGAAATTAGATAAGACCTCTTATATATTGTGAAAAGGGAGAAAACTTCATATTCATACTTAAAAGTGTGGGGGTGTCTTGCAAATGTTATGGTTCTTAATCCTAAACAGATTAAAATAGTACAAAAAAACTATTGATTGTGTATTCATTAGATATGTACAAAATAGTAGCGCATATCAATTTTTTATTCATAAATCAAAAATAGAAAATGTGCATGAGAATACGATTATTGAATCAAGTAATGCATCATTCTTTGAAAATGTGTTTACTTGTAAGACTTCTATAGAGTCGAGTTCTTTAAAGAGAACAAATGATACTACTTCTAATAATTCTCAAGAGGATGAAATCAAATCTAGACGTAGTAAAAGGACAAAAGTTTCTAAATCTTTTGGTTCTGATTTTTATACCTATATGATAAGATATGAACCTCAAACTTTTAGAGAGGTTATATCTACGCCTAAAGCACTTCTTTGGAAAGAGGCTATGAATAGTGAAATTGAGTCCATTCTACAGAATCATACATGGGAACCCATGGATCTTCTTCCTGGAACAAAACCACTAGGATGTAATTGGTTCTTGAAGAAAAATATGAATACATATGGATCAATTGACAAATATAAAATAAGATTTGTAGTTAAAGTTTATAAGCAAAGAGAGGGTATAGATTATTTTAATACTTATTCACTAGTAACAAGAATCACATCTATACGTATGTTGATAGCAATAACAACTATAAATAATCTTGAGATACATCTGATAGATCTTAAGACTATTTTCTTGAATGGAGAATTAGATGAAGAAATTTATATGGAACAACAAGAAGGGTCCGAAAAGAGAATAAAGTATGATGACTTGTGAAATCCTTGTATGGATTAAAGAGAATAAAGTATGATAACTTGTGAAATCCTTGTATGGATTAAAGTAAGCTCCAAAATAATGGCATACGAAACTTGACAATGTTATGTTGTTAAATAATTTTAGGATCAATGAATGTGACAAGTGTGTCTATATTAAGACAATAGAGTTACGTTATTGTATGCTTATATGTAGATGACATGCTTATTAATGGTAGTAGTGACAAAATTATAAAATCTACCAAATAAAGCTTAACAAATATATTTAAGATGAAGGATTTGAGAAGAACATATATTATTCTTGGAATTAAAATTACAAGGACATCTGAAAGATTAATCTTATCTCAATCTCATTATATAGAGAAGATCATTGAAAAATTTAACAAGGATGACTCTCAGTTGTAGTATTCTCGAATAATAGGCAGTTTAATGTATATAATGAATTATACAAGACCTGATATTGCTTATGCAGTAAGTAAATTAAGTAGATTCACTAGCAATCTAAGTAGAAAACACTAGAAAGCTATAGTGAGATTTTTGAGACATTTAAGATATACTCAATATTATGGTTTGTATTATACGAGATATCCAGCACAATATTTGAAAGGTACAGTAATACAAATTGGATATCGGATACTAGAGATACTAAATCCATGAGCGTATATGTGTTCGTATTAGGATGAGCCGTTATGTCATGAAAATCCTCTAAGCAAACATGTATTGTCAGATCCACAATGGAATATGAATTTATTGATTTAGATAACGTAGGAGAAGAAGCAGAGTGGTTTTGATAATTTTTGGAAGATATTCCAATGTAGACTAAGCTTGTGCCAGCAATCTGCATACATTGTAATAGTCAATCACCTATTGGAAGAGCACAAAGTAGTATGTATAACAGTAAGTTTCGAACATATACGTCGAAGGCATAATACCGTAAGATAATTACTTTCTAATTGAGTTCTCTCAATTAATTATATTATATCAAAAGATAACATTGCTGATCCATTGACCAAAGGTCTTACACGAGATAGCCTATTACGAAATAGTCATTATAATAACAACCCAACTTAATTGACTAGAGATCTCAAGATCTAGTGTTGGCCCAATAGAATACCCAAGAGGGGGGTGAATTGGGTAATTAAAAATTATCAAAATAAAATTCAATAAATTAAATAATTAATTTTAATCCTAAATTAATTATTATCTTTATATCACAGTGGAATAATATAATCAACTAAGTGCACACCCAAATAGCAAAAATAACAAAGTAAATATAGCAGCACACAAAAGATTATTATTGATTCACCAAACTACTCTTGGCTAATCCAGTCCCCTAAGATCCACAGAGGTCGCACCCACTAAAACCATGATCCCTTTAAAGGTGGGAACCAAACCCTCACACCGATTCTTTTACAGGCTCAGAATCAACCTTTACAATATTCTTTTCTCAAGTTAAGGAAAAACCTCTACTTTTTATAGGCTAAAGAATAACCTAATTCTTTTTAACACTAAGGCTCAAGAATCAAAATCTCACAAAACACTCCAACTATCTTTTTCCCAAGTAAGGATGAAACCTTTACAAATTCGCAATTCTATTAAAGAAGAATCACTACCTCAATCTCCTCATAGGAAGAGACTGAAACCTAACTACCCTTGATTAAATACCCCCAACAGTATTTAACCCATCACACTACTCACCAAAAATGATAAGCAAAAAATCTCACTCGGAGCTTCTATTACCCCAGATAAATAATAACTCAATTAATATTCCAATCTAGTGATAGAAAAGTGTGAGATAGAAAAATCTAATTTTGACTAAGATATGTGTAGCAAATTGGAGCACGTAATCAGATTCAAGAAATTGTTTGTAAAAATATTTTCTTCAAAAATCAGAAATAATTTCTAAGATAAATTTCCAAACAATAATCATATAATACAATGAAAGATTATAATTAGAAAGATCTCACCCGAAATCCACCGAAAGAATTATTAGAACAATGTAACTTCAAATCTGGTAGCAACAAAGATTAATAGCAATTGATCTTCAAGATCGTCTCTCAGAAAAACTTACAATATCTTAATATGATAACTCTTATAAAAACTTACAAATGATTTTAACTTCTTTGCTCTCTCAACATTTCTCTCTTTTTATATAAGAAATTCGCAGGTCAATATATAGGAGTATGAAATCAACCTTCTAACGGCTAGTTTACATGTGTCATGACAATTAATAGTACTTATAGACCTCTTATATCATAATGACTTTATTTAGGTTCAATTCACTTAAAAGCAGCTTTCAAATCTTTCAATTAAACCCTCAAAATATTTCTCAATCTCAATTAATAAGAATAGAATCAATTTTAAGTACCAAATTGAAAAACATTAATATTCAATGAACCATATTAATATGGTTTATTTAATATGTGAACCATATCTTAAATATAGAAAATATCCCCGAAATCTCTCTCAAATCCCAACCAAAAACGACTACTTTTGGATATAATCTCGGATAAAACAGTATCCTGAAACAGCGCATCCGGTCAACCGACCATTCGACTGGTAGATTCAGGTTGTAGCCAAGGCGTTCATTGGTCGACCTGTCGGTCGACTTGTAGATTCAGAGAGTTCATTTTTCTTTCACCGGTCGACCTATCGGTCGACTTGTAGATTTAGAGAGTTCAGCTTCTCTTGGCCGATTGACCTGTCGGTCGACTTAGAGATACAGGATCTTTCAGCAGCTTGGTCCGGTCGACTCATCAGTCGACTGATGTCTTTTGGATCTCTCTTCTAAACATGTTTTTAACTTATTTTGTTTTACATTTTCGCCCCTTTAACCATTTTCTCTTCTAAATAAGCGCCACTAATATTCTTATATTCTATTTTAGTCAATCAAAAATATTTCTTTTCAAATCACATAGGAGCAAATAATTTCATTTAATCAAAACACACATAAATAATAAAATACATTTTGTGTCATGTATGTGTTCCTAATTTGGATATTAAGAGTTAAGATTCACCTGAGTTGTTTTTCCTAATTTCTTCAAACTCTTAATTCTTCTATATCTTCAACATCATCATTTAGCATCTATTTAATTTGTCATCTTCATCACCAGAACTTTAAAACTGAAACACTCAATCAAAATATTAGTTCCACCAAAACATGAATACTTAATTATTCATCAAAATATTAGGATCAACATCTAGGTTTAAAGGGACAACCAAATTATGAAGGTGAGTATAAGTGTATCACTGAGTAGATAAAATCTATGGCGCATTCCTATGATATAACAATGATATTTGTAATATGGTTAAGGATAAGTATAACTTTTAATGATTTCTGTATCTTACAAATTTTAAGTGTGGCATAGCAAAATACTCTTTATAGAATATCACCTATATGAGTAAGAATTGGGCCGGTTTTGAGATAATGAAAAAGCAACTCTAGAAGTACTCATGAAGTACCAGGGTGTTCAAGGTCAAAATGAATGCAAACATAGAATGAAAAGTGTCTAGAAGATAACTAAGTAGTTTTTGTTGTCTTGATTTATATGAAAGGCCGAACAGTTCAAGCCATCATATTCACTTATTGGCAGAGTAAATCTGATGGATTCTTACTGAGGAAGATTCAAGGCCAAAAGTTACTTGTAGTTATTTTTTTTTTTTTTTTGAGATCTCTATCTCTTTCTCTTGTTTTTGAGTCTACATTTCTTATGCATGTTTATTTGATCAATTTTCATTCATGTGGGGGACTGTTGTATTAAGTGTTTTTTAGGTATTTTGTGATCCAATTATTTATGGGACCCAATAATATTTTGGGACATATAAATATACTAATGTATCCTCCTTCGTGAGTAGATGAATGTGGTATATTTATTTGTGTAAAATCATTTAAGAGGCAAATTAAATTTGTTCATTAAAGTATCCACTTGAAAACATTGATTGACGTGTAGTATGGATTATCCCACATTGGTAACCTAAGAAGATGAAAAATCATTTTTTAAGGCTCGATATATCTCTTGTAGGCAAGCCCTCTAGGGCATTGAAGATATGCACAGAAAGTAGACTAAAGACTATGAAATAAATAAAGCCACACCCTCGTCATGGGCTTGGGCCTTGGGCCTTGTGGCTCTTGGGGAATGCTTGGCTGGTACTTGGTATGTTTTGTACTAAATTCGAAAAATTCTAAGCCAAACACAGCGTAAAGTACATAATGCATGTTTTATAATTTGAAAGAAGTTATAAATCTGAAGATTGTCTATTCAGGTGTATAATTGTTGAGAGTTAAAAAAACCTAAAGATTTTTCAGGTGTGTAACTGCCTAAAAGTTACTACCATCCATTGAATGCCTTAAAGTTTCAGACTTCTTCTGATTGTTTTTTTCTTCCTATAAAAGGGCATGCATTCTCAGCATTAATTACCCCTTTAGTTTAATAACATTTTTGATTTGAGAGAGTTTTTCACTTTTCTTATTCGTCCGGCTTCTGATTTGTAGTGCTGGTACCAATAGCAGTGTGATCGTTGTATCTTGGGATGCAGAAGCTCATTCAGCCATAAGCACCTAGTAGGGGCGAAATCTACTTCAAGGATAAATCATTAAACGATTACCTCGATCATTTCTTTTGGTATTTCTATTTTTGTTTCTTGTTATTACACATTAAATATTTTATTTTTGTTTATTTTATTATTATTATACAACAATCATTCTTCATTTGGTTTTTCCTATTTTGAATTGTAATTTCATCTGGAATATTACTGTAACAAAGAATTTAGAATTGTTTCTTCTTCATTTTTATTTTTTTAGTTAATAATTAATTTAAAAAATTAATTGTTTAATTATTTAATTAATTTCTTGACCATATATTACCAACAACTTGCATTGTGTGTGAATACCAACGAGTCACGTTTAAGCTCATATGCATTGTACTTGAGTTTTTTTTATTGCACATGTCCTTATTCGAGACTTTCCAAAATATCCCCTCATAGGGTTGGTCTTGGATCGGGCTCTACCTACGGTATTGTGAAAATTTATTAGGCCCAGGCTCGGCCTTATCATCAGGCCCTATAACCCTGCCCAAGCTCACTTAGTGTAAAATATCTCAAACCTAAGCCCAACCCTATAATTATTTTTGTAATTTTAAAAATAATCACTAAAATAGCAAATAAAAATTATAAAATACATTCATTTCATGATTAAGTCCTTCCAAGTATAGGTGTACTTGGGAATGCAATGGAAGTGAAAATTATGGTTAATTTTAGGGAAACCTTTTGAGAGGTCCCAAGATTCCAAAACAACTTTCTAAGGACCATCTCATATATAAAAAAATCATTATTACAAGACTCCATAAAGTGGTGTTTTTATGGGATGAAACTTTTGAAAGAATTTTCTTTAATTATATATATATATATATATATATATATATATGGGGTTAGGCAAGGCTGGGTTAGGCCTAAACAAAAATTGCATGCCCAAATCCAGTCATAAAAATGAGTAAGCCTAAATCTTGGGACCCTTGTCTTGACAATGGGCTTAAACATAGTCCAAGTCCTAAAGAATAGCTAATGGATTGGGCGGGTTGGGTGGGCCTCCAGACCAATGACCACCCCTAATCCCACATACATTTTTGTTTTTATTTTTTCTTTTCTATTTTTCTTTTGATGATTTTATGTTTTTCCTACTTTAAATTTTCTTGTTTCTGCTCTTCAAAATTCTCTCTTTTACTTTATTTTTCAATTTTTTTTTTTTTTTGGTGATTGAGTTTTAATTTAAGTACAACAGAAAAATGAAAGAAAAAAATAATAATATAAAAATAACAAAAACTAAAAATTAAAAAATAACTATTTTTTTTTTATAAAAAAAAGGACGAAAAGGAATAAAAGTAAAATAGAGCGAGAGAGAAATATGTCAGTGTTTGTTTTGTTCACCAGGGGTACTACGACATTTAACTCTTAAGATATTTTCTAATTTAACTATAATTAAATAATAGAAAATAATTAAGGATAATTTGGCAATGATGAGGGATTTTTCACCAAAATACTGCCACGAGTAAGAGAAAAACTAACATGGAAAAAATGTGCTTTGAAGCATAACTAGGTAGCACTAATGTGCCAAGCAGGTGATCCCAACTTTATCTACAAGTAGCTAAGGATATTGTCCAATACTCGAGGAGACTGTTCAAGACATTGATAAACAAACAATAAGAACGAATCGACTGAGATCATAGCTTGGTTACATGGTAGAATCGTCCTCGGGACCGCCGAGGATGCGTCGATTTTGTACCCTGCTCGGGTCGTGACCCTTGCTTGGGATCCATTTCGATAGATTGTCGCATAATGAAAGGGAAGTTAAATTTCTTGTATAACGGTCCATTACTCCCACATCCCATGAAATTTAGGGGATTAATAGGAATTGAGCAAGATATATGTAAAGCTTGTCAAATAAGTCTCCTAACTCTTATAAATAATAAGAATTTCTTTTCAAGGGTCCTGAAAGTCTAAAATGTAACTTTTTAAGCACTACTCAAATTAGATTTGTTCAAAATTACCAACATATTTATCTTTCCAATATTACCTTTCCTTTATATACACAAATTTCACTTAATTTTAAAAAATTCCACTTAATTCACTGAAAATTTATTTTTAACAAAAAATTTAATTAATTTTATTTTTATTAATTTTTTTCTTCAAAATATCATAAATACCCTTATTTACGTTTTATTTATTTATTTTTTTGTGTGTGCTATCCACTTAATTTGATTTTTCAATATAAATTCCACTTTTTTTTTTTTTTTTTTAAAAATAATTTTCTAAAATAGAGAATCCAAAAATTTAGGTCTTGAACCGAAGCATTCAAAAATTAAATCATCATCAAATAAGCCATCATCTTACCAAATCTCATGAACAAATCCATTGAAAATTAAATGGGGAACCTAGATCCATTGATTTCAAAAGAAAAAAAAATTCCACGAAATATTAATCTTCAATTACATTCTACTAGAAATTTACATAAATCATCGTAACCACCAAGTGGAAATCCACTAAAACTCAAGACGATTGACGAAAGTGACTAACCTCAATCGTCGCACCGTCGCTCTTCGCTCATTTGGCTAGATCCGGCCAGATTGGCTAGATCTAGTTACCTCTCTGTGTTTTAGGCAACCGGTTAATTGTTTGGTCTATCTCATAGCCACACTTTCATGTATCAGTTTTTCAGCCACAAATCAAGAGCTTTTTTCAAGTTTCTCCAAATCAAACCTAAAAAAAACATATAAATAAAGAATAAAATTCTAATTGACCCTTAGCCAAGCCAAGGAAGAGCTTTTTTATGTAGCTTTTAAATTTTATCCAATCAAAGTGAAAATGCACTTAAACAAGTGAAATATACTAGACGTACGAAATTTTTTAAATTCCACTTAAAATTACTCAATCAGTGAATATCCACTAAAAATCATTAAATGGATATCAACTAAAAAACAATCAGTGGATATCCACTTAACTAAACAATAACACAAAGAATTGCACACAATGGATAAAATCAGAAATAAATCATCTAAATGAAATAGTTAGAACTTATTTGAATCTAATTGACTATCCTAAACAATATTAAAATTCTAATTCAATTTCATTTCTCTTCCTATGTCTCATAATTGAATGACTTCTATCAAAATTCAAAGCCAAAACAAAGAAAAAAAAATTACCTAAATTTGTTTATGTAGCTACGGGAAGTCAATGGCGATGATCAGAGAGGATAGGATCTTTGATTTTCTAAAGTCTTGAGCAAATTGGCGAAAGCAACGAGAAAAATTGGTAAATGAAATAATTTGCATTTCAATTGTTAAATCTGAGTCAGATTTGTCAAAATTCAAAGCAAAAAAATAAAATAAAATAAATAAATAAAAGCAAAAGAACAAAAAGAAAAGAAAAAAGACCTAAATCGTTCAGGCAGTGACGACTACATCGACGACAACGACGATGAAGATTTCACTGTAGATCTGAACGACGACCGATTTTGACATGGTAAGCAAATCTAACCTAGATCTGGTTGATGAAGGAGACACGGCGAAAAAGATGCGTGGAGACGACAATGACGATGATGATGAATGGAACGACGACGATAATAATGGAGACAACGATCGTGACGGTGATGACGATAAGGGCGACGGCGACGATGGCGAGCTAGGGCGATGGCGACAGGTTGTAGATCTGAAATTTTGAGAGTGGGCGAGGCACAGATGAGAGGGATTTTACTCACGATAGCGAGGGATAAGGCGACAACATGGTGGCGAGCTAGGGGGATGGCGACAGGTTGTAGATCTGAGATTTTGAGAGAGAGAGAGAGGCAGAAATGAGAGCTTTGTGAGTGAATTAAAAAAAATAAAATAAAATTGTTTAATACATTAAATTGGAAAGGGTAATTTTATCATTAAAATTTACTATTGGGAGTCTGTGCATATTTTGTTGTTTTTTTTTTTAAATGGGAATTTTGAACAAAATTTTAATTGGTGGGGGTAAAAAAATTATTTTTTTTAAAAATAGGAGTTTTAAAAGGAAATTCCTAAATAATACAATAGCGAGTCCAGGCAAGGTATACTTTTTATGAATTGATACTCTTGACAGTTTTTTCTCAGAAAACTATTTATTCTCACACCTAAGTTGCAACACCGGCATGTCAATCCATGATGCATTGTTTTGTAGGAATCAAAACTTAAAGAGGGATGATGATGTTTCAAATCTCACGAATCATATCTGAAGATCTATATTTCAGCTTCATCAGGTAAATTGACTTGACCACGACTGGAGAATAGATCATAATGCTACCTTTAAAATGACAAGAGGTTACTTTTGACTTCTAAAAATGACAGTCTCTAACTGAAATTCACTACTATTTAAATCAGTCTAAAAATTTAGTATAACAATCTCTTTTTTTTTTTTTTTGTTAAAACTTAATCATAAGATTTAATTAAAAAAATATTTTTAAATAAATTTTTAAAATTTTTAATTCTCCACCATTGTAACAACTAACTAGCACTTAGCAGTTACAAGAAAGAAGAAACAAATAAAATTATATGTTAAATTTGTATCAAACGTGATTTGATAATTTTAACACAAATATTATTAAATTTGAATTGTAAAGTGTAATTAATTTTCTTTGAAGTTGAGAAATATGAGAGGTGAGATATAGAGATAAAATAGCTAGTGAAATTCGAATATTTATTTTTTTGAATATAAATTAAAATATGATGTGAGAAATCGTCACATTAAAAATAATAACTAAAATAAAATTCTATTAAAATACAATTTAAAACAGAGAGTCTCCTCTATATTCATTCATTCCATTAGGTATATAAATAGTGGTAAATTGTTAATAAAATGACACATTTGTTTGGATTAATTTTTTTTTTAATAACAGCATTCAGCTTCTTACATCCCAATGCCAAGATCAATCTTATGCCAGGTATATCCATCATGTTATTGAAAAATAGGTGATAAGAAGGGTTTTCTTAGATTCCATCTAAATGCTACGACATATATAACAAGCGAAAAAATTATTAAAAAAAAAATAACAACAATACAAAGTCTTTATCACTCGCAATCACAAGAGGGAAAACAAATGGTTATTGTCACATCGATTATCACTTGTATTATCTCTCCCTCCCCCTCTCTCTCTCTATATATCCATTGATGTGGGGGAAAATTTTCGTTTTTATATTTAACTTTCTAAGAGGAGTTTGATAAAGAAATTGAGCCAATATTGTAGGCCCAAGAACGGAAAAAGCCTAACTGACAAAATCGAGATAGGAAAAAGCCCACTACGGGCAACCCAACACATAGCTTGGAAGATGCATGCTTATCACAACAAGCCACAGGTTATCCTGGACAAACACAATAAAGAGGCCTGATGCTAAAAAAGAGTCGGGCTGTGGACGTCAGTCCAAATCGGTGATTCATGCATGGATCCATCAAGTGAGAAGCTAAAGAACGTAACTTAGTCAAAGATACACTCCCAACTAAATAGCAACAAAGTGAAAGAAGACTAAGTTATTAAAGATCAAATCAACCCACTAACCCATTATTCCACCTAGATAGGAGGAAGTGGGCCATCATCATAGAGTAGAAGAAGACCAAGTTATCAAAGATTAGGTCATTCATACCAAACGACCGTGATCTCCAAAGTCTATAAATAAGTGAAGGTATCACATTAATAATTACATTCAGTCTTTTGCCTAATATCCTAAAGCAGACTGACTTATTCTCACGCTGGAAGTTCTTTAACCGACACCACGCCAGTGTCCCCTTAGAACTAATCGGTCTTGCAGGTTATTTTGCAGGTTCTGAAGGTCTTTGGCACGTAAAAGATCTTTTGCACATGCTAGAGATTTGTGGCAACATCAATTGGCATCGTTTGTAGGAGACGAGCAAAAAGATTTACATGCTCGATTTTACCTTTCATTCAAGAATCTCTCAATCTATTCTTCTGACTTGGTGCTTCAATGGAAACCCCAAATATGGCCACCCGACCATGAGCAACAGTACCATTTGCAACCATGACCATGTTGAGGTCAAAATCAACGATCTCGAGTTAGCCACCCATCCTTTATCCCGGGGGGAGGAGGGGACAGAACAGAGCATTATCAGAACGACAGAAGCCATGGTGCTGGGGCTCTATGGTGATAATCCTAATGCCTCCATTAGCGATGTTGCCGATCAAGATGTGAACTCGTTGGTATTAATCTCGATGAGGAAGATGAAAGAGGCAGTGGAGGATTCACAATCATCGCACCTCTGATCTGACCTAAACCTCTCCAATCTGAATCTGAGCCGATCTTACCTGAACCGTTCAGATCTGAATCTAAGCCGATCTGGCCTGAACTGCTCGGATCTGAATCTAAGCCTATCTGACCTGAATCACAACATCAATATCCGATTTGAACCTAAACGGTATCATCAACAGCTTCATTTGTCACAATAGTGAGCAGAGACGGCGGAAAAGCATGGGTTCGATCTCTAATAGTAACGGTATAGCGGTGGATTTGATTTCGCTCAGATGCAAAGCCGGTAGCATCCATCGTTGATACTATCGTACTATGCTTTGGCCATCTCCAACGTCTTTGTCATCGCAGGCGTCCGACTCTATCACCAACGATTACGGCCTCACTCACCTGAAGCTCGTCAAGATCGAATCACCCATCAGAAGCTGTCGCCGGTAATCGAACCACCCATCAGGAAGTGACGCCAGTGAAAACACCTTCCAGTGGCAGAGATCGATGAAGACAAATTTCATCTTTGCCGCTGGAAGGCCGACAACAGCAGTGGAGAACAACAGTTATTAGGAAATCGATTGAAATGACACCGACATGTTGTTCATGATGTCGACGTGTTGTTTACGACGGCGACCACCGGCAACAAAGAACAAGATTGGAAATCTCATATATTGAGAGAGCTTTGAACAAACCAAGAAGCGAAGACTACAGTAAGATGGAACTGGGAAAAGACAATAGCGTAGGTCTAATTACTCTAAGGCCCATGAGGTAACATGTATATTTACAGTTCTAGCTCCTAAAGTTTATTTTTGAAAATAAACTTATAAATTATCGTATATAACCTAGAGCTAATTACTCTAAGGCTCCTGAGATAAGATGTATATTTATAATTTTATCCCCCTAAAGTTTATTTTTGAAAATAAACTTACAAATTATCGTTAAAGTCTTGATAATTCAAGAATTGCAGAAAATTATGTTTTCTGATTAAAAATTTAAAGTGCCTAGAAAAAATGTTGAAATTATATTTTGTCTTATAATTCATAAATTATGGTGCTACATGTGGTAATTAGAGGAAGTTTTGCATTTTCTAAAGAGATAAAATATTAAGTGTATTATAATTGTAAAACATGCCCCATAACTTGATAAGGATTATTCTAAATCCTAGGACTTAGCAAACATTACACTTTTTCCCCTATAACTTTTATTTTGACAAATTACATGTTATAAGAGCGCTATAGGTGCTTCACAATATTCAAGTACACCCAAAGGTGTACAAGATTGGATAAACTCGGTTATACTATGGAATTAGTGTCCATTGAGTTAAATCCATTAAGACCCTGTGGTTATGAAAAAGTACAATTTGTACCCTCAAACTTTGCATGTGAAATGTAAATTTAGTGGTTAGAAGTAAACTTTACTTTGCCTCAAAGATAATACAAGAAATGCTCTTTAATTGCAATTTGTACTTCCTACTTTTTATTATTTGGATAAGATCCATATAAAAATATTAAAGAGGGAGGAAGCGCTTAAAGGAGTTATCCAATATCGATTCAAAGCTAATATTCTGGTTTATCCTTAATAAAAATTAGAAAGTACTTGTTATGCAACGAATGATAAAATTGTCACTTAGCATAACTAGATGATTTGATGAATATTTATAAAAATATGAATTTGTATTGCACCCTGAAGAATGCAACTATTTGTTCGTTAACAATTAGTATATGGCATACAAGAAACTGTAACTCTTACAAAGTAGGTTAAAAAGCTACATATCCCAGTCAAATTCCATAAACAAAGGGGTAATCAGAATAATATTGAAAGAGGAAAAGAGTTAATCCCTCCCTAAGGGAATCAATTATTAAATCAAATGGAAATCTGCGAAGAAAGCAAAGTTTAGTGATGAACTCTGTTGGCCCAGTAGAATACCTAAAAGGGGGGGTGAATTGGGTAATTAAAAAATTATCAGAATAAAATTCAATAAATCAAATAATTAATTTTAATCCTAAATTAATTATTATCTTTATATCACAGCGGAATAATATAATCAACTAAGTGCACACCCAAACAGCAAAAATAACAAAGTAAATATAGCAGCACACCAAATATTTATACTGGTTCACCAAGCTACTTTTGGCTAATCCAATCTCCCGAGCTCTACGGAGGTCGCACCCACTAAGACCAAGATCCCTTTAAAGTTAGAAACCAAACCCTCACACCGATTTTTTTACAGGCTCAGAACCAACTTTTATAATATCCTTTTCCCAAGTTAAGGAAGAACCTCTATTTTTTACAGGCTAAAGAATAACCTAATTCTTTTTTTAACATTAAGGCTCAAGAATCAAAACCTTACAAAACACTCCAACTATCATTTTCCCAGGTAAGGATGGAACCTTTACAAATCACTCAAATCGCAATTCTATCAAGAAAGAATCACTACCTCAATCTCTTTACAGGAAGAGACTGAAACACAACTACCCTTGATTAAATACTTCCAACAGTATTTAACCCGTCACACTACTCACCAATACAAAATAATAAGTAGGAAATCTCACTCGGAACTTCTACCACCTCAGATAAATAATAACTCAATTAATATCCCAACTCGTGATAGAAAAACGTGAGATAGAAAAATCTAATTTTAACAAGATATGGGTAGCAAATTTGAGCACGTAATCAGATTCAAGAAATTATTTGTGAAAATATTTTCTTCCAAAAATCAGACACAATTTCTAAGATCAATTTCCAAACAATAATCAGATAATATAATGAAAGAATATAATTGGAAAGATCTCACTCGAAATCCACAGAAAGAATTATTAGAACAATGTAACTTCAAATCCGGTAGCAGCAAAGATTAATAGCAATTGATCTTCAACATCGTTTCTCAAAAAAGCTCATAATATCTTAATATGATAACTCTTATAAAAGCTCACAAATGAACTTTTCGTTTTTGCTCTCTCAATATTCATTTTGTTTATATAAGAAATTCGCAGGTCAATATATAGGAGTATGAAATCAGCCTTCTAACAGCTAGTTTATATATGTCATGACAATTAATAGCACTTATAGACCCCTTATATTATAATGACTCCATTTAGGTCCAATTCACTTAAAAACAACTTTCAAATCTTTCAATTAAACCTTCCAAATATTTCTTAATCTCAATTAATAAGAATAGAATCAATTTTAAATACCAAATTGAGAAACATTAATATTCAATGAACCATATTAATAGGATTTAATTAATATGTGAATCATATCTTAAATATAGAAATGTCCCCGAAATCTCCCTCAAATCCCAACAAAAAACGGCTACTTTTGGATATAATCTTGGATAAAATAGTATCCTGAAACAGCACATCTGGTCGACCGACTAGTTGATTGGTAGATTTAGGTTGTAGCCCAAGGCGTTCATCGGTCGACCTGTCGATCGACTTGTAGATTCAGAGAGTTCAGCTCCTCTTAGCCAGTCGACCTGTCAGTTAACTTAGAGATACATGATCTTTTAACAGCTTGGTCCGGTCAACTCATCAGTCGACTGATGTCTTCTGGATCTCTCTTCTAAACACGTTTTTAACTTATTTTCTTTTACGTTTTCACCCCTTTAACTATTTTCTCTTCTAAATAAACTCCACTAATATTCTTATATTTCATTTTAGTCAATCAAAAATATTTCTTTTCAAATCACATAGGAGCAAATAATTTCATTTAATCAAAACACACATAAATAATAAAATACATTTTGTGTCATGTGTGTGTTCCTAATTGAGATATTACGAGTTAAGATTCACATGAGTTGTTTTCTTTATTTTCTTTAAACTCTTAATTCTTCAATATCTTCAACATAATCATTTAGCATCCATTTAATTTGTCATCTTCATCACTAGAACTTTAAAACTGAAACACTCAATCAAAACATTAGTTTCACCAAAATATCAATACTTAATTGTTCATCAAAATCTTAGGATCAACAATCTCTCCCATTTTTATGATGACAATTAACTTTGATGTTTTCTTTAAAATAAAAATATAACCACACTCCCCCTGAATTTGAGGACGGGTTCTTTTAACTTATATAAGCATAAGAATAAAAATATTATCAATAAAGCATAAATTAAAGATACTCAATAATAAAGTACAAATTTAAACAAACTCCCCTTTAATAAAACATCACTACTTTCTCGCCCTTTGTCATCTTCAAAAACAAAATTTAGGAAGGGGGAACACACAAATAACTCACTCTAGTCAATCATATTATACAAGCTTATTGAATCAACTTTAAGAAATAAAACTCATTTGAATATATTACCTTTTAAGCACAAAACATTAACAGTTATAAATATCAAATTAACTTAATCTTTAAAGAAAATAAGATCCATTTAACACATCAAGTTTATATAACCATTCTCAACAAATACAATGTGAATCATCATTAGAGACAAAAAAATCTAACCAATTAGATCAAATCTAGGTAATTCACCAAAATCTAAACACAAGTAGTCAAGATAATCCAAATAACCTAGATTAACTAATACAGACCAAAAAAGTAGCTGTGGATCTTGTCTAAATAATAACACAAGAATAAAATCTAATGAGGGCTTTGTCCAAAGAAGTGATAGTAAAGTCCCATTGGATTAGTAGCTGGCTGCTGCGGATACAGAACACTTGGTTGAATGATTTGTCTTGGAGTCATCTGTTGATGAAATGGCGTTGACAAAATTACTCCAGATGGCCCAGCTCCAGATGGTCCTGTTCTCGATGGTCCGGCTGTAGTAGGTCATCCAAAGGACTGTTGTGCCCCATACATAGGATGTCCGAAAAAAAAGGGCTGAGCACTATACTACTGCTGGTAGTCATGATGAGATGACTACATATACTGAAACATCTGTTCCAGATTTCTCGTGATTTTTTCGAACCCAATTTCTATGTTCATATTCATCTGAACCACTTTATTTTCTAGCCCAATCATCCTCTCATCCATTAAATCCGCATGTATTCTCAAATCATCTATCTGATCATGAAGAAAGTCTATCTTCTGATCCATGTTCATCTCTCATTCATTTTCTTCTTCCTCATCTGCAGCCTGTACTCTCTACCTTTTTTGAGTCCTCTTCTTTACCCATCTATTTCCTCTGAACTCATACCCCATCAATGAAGCATTTTGAACATTGATCCATCTTGGTGTGGTTGTCAAAAACATCTACTCATCAGGATCAGTCATTATTCCAAAGTGATCAAATATCATCTGGAGTGCATCCGCATAGGGTAGTATTCCTGAGGGTTTCTGAACATGATGCTTTATATGCTCCATCATGATATGGGCTAAGTCCAACTTTCTCTCTTCCACAATCTCATTCATCAAGTATAAATCAAAGTCATTCACATTAACATGACTTCCCCCTCTAGGCACAACCAAATAGGTTAGCACCAAGTGAAGAAATCGATGCTCAATGGATAACAAACCTGTTTTGTCTCCCTCTAAATCAAAATTTTCAGCAGTTGCCCTTCTATTGAAGTTTATCGAAAGCCTATGAGGGGTATTGTATGGAAATACATCTCCTCTAGGTATTTTGAAAACGTGATTTAATAATACCGCATCAAAACGAATCACTTTTTCTTTAACAAATGATTTAATTTGATGATTATTGTAGGTTATATTATTGTAAAATATCTGTACCCACACCGGCATCCACTCATCCTTTTGATTGACAAATTCAACCCATCCCAAATTCCTAAAATATGCTTCGATATCAATGTTTTTCTCTTTTAACTCAACAAAATCAATGGGTTTGCAGCCTAACACCCTACAATTAACAAATTCATCATTGTATTTTTTCTCATCTTCTTCACTTCGAAAGAAAACATTGTCAAACTTAAGCCTATTTGCACGATTCTTGATTCTAAGCATTTTTTACACAATATAAAGCAACCAACTAGAATATCGCAATAAACTAAGGCCAATCAACCAACTAATCCAAAAATAGCCAAATAAACTAAAGCTAAACAGCAAAAACAGCCGAAACCCTAGAATGCGAGAGGACCAACCTGTTTCGCGAGAGAACACTCTCCAACACATAGATCTGAGCCTTAGTCTTGTTGATTCAACAAAAATTCTTCAAATCCGAGCCGAAACGGATTGATTTCATGAGATTTAGGCTTGGACGAACTTGGGAGAGAAAGGGTTTTAGAGAAAAGAGATTTTAGGGTTCGGATGAAATGAAATAATGAAGTCAGGGTTTTTATATCCCGACATAATCGGTCGACCTCCTAGTCGACTGATGAACTCAGAGTGACTCTCGGTATTCCAACCTAAAACCGTCGGTCAACTCATGAGTCGACTGCTCAATTCTTTTTTGTTCGATTTTGGTGCATTTAAACCTAATTTGATCCTCTTAGCTAATTTTTTACCTCTTATTTTTTATCCACATATATTTTAAAATATATTTCCTCACACACTTAAACACACACACACACACATTGCAAACATCTAAATTTCAAAATAAACAGGCTTAGTCTCCTTAACAAAATTAATAAACTTAAACTTTAAAAATTTAGACATACCTGGATCATCTTTGGGAGAAAGTGGTGTGTGTAACTTAAGTGGATTACTAATTTCTAATTTGGCATCATTTGATTCCACCAATGCTTGATTTTTCACCTTAATTTCCTCCTTTTTAGGAACAACAGTTCTTTGAGTTGATTCAATAAGAACTTTTTTGCCTTTGTTTGGTGCTTTATGCTGCTTTGGCACAATTTTGTAAATGAATCTTTTCTTGTACTGTATCTTACCATTTTTTGTGGATAAGCTTTGTCAACTCACATATATTGAGCTCGTTGCTTTTGTACTCTTGTATTTGGCACGTGCTGATTCTTCTTATTAGGTACATTGAACCTTGGTTCCCTCTTTGGCATGACACATTCATTGTACCTTCTTGTCTGTTCAAATCTCATTGACGGCATATAGTATTCATTGTACTTTCTTGTCTGTTCAAATCTTCTTATCGGCACATGGTATTCATTGTACATTTGTTTGAATTTCTGATTTGTACCTACACCACAATTTTCTCCTTTTGGTATCCAGTTATTTTTGGAGCCGACAGGAAAACCATACAATAAATAACAAGAGTTTTCATAATGACCAAATTAACTACAATGGAAACACATAATACTATTAGTACGCCTTTTCGAATAGTTAGTGTTTTTTACCGGAGCATAATATTTTCTGCGATTTTGAGAAGAAGCTTTAGTAACTATTGTTTTTTCAAAACATTTAGTACTCTCAACATCCTTGAATTTATCTATTATTTCTCTAAGCTCCTTTTAAGTCTTCTCAAGTAACCGTTCATTGGTACTAACGTTTACCTGTAGACCAAAATTCTTTTTATGCATAAATTTAAGATCATTCTTAAGAATTTGGCACTCATTTTCGACAGAATGGATTTTCAAATGAGCTCTATGAAGCTCACACCTTGTATTTTCCAATTCAATACTCAAGGCCTCATTCAAAGTTTCAATATTTTTTCTTTTAAATTCATTCTGTTGAAGATCATAAAAATTATTTTTCAAGACCTCAGTCTCATCCTCAAGAGACTCAACTTTATCATACAACTTACAGATTTCAGATAAAGCATTTTTAAACTCAACAGTTTCAAAATATTTGTCCAAGTTCTTTTTCTTGAGAGATTTGATAGTACTAAACTTCTTATTTTCAAGAGTTGCAATCTTTTTTCTCTAGTTTAAAATTCTCTTTTCCAAAAACACAAGTAAGAGCAATAAACGTCTTAATAGCTTTACCGTATTCTCATCATTGCAAATAATATCAGATTCATGATTAGAACAATGACTATTAAAAGAGGCAGAGTTAATACTAGCACACATAGTTTCAGAATCAAGACAATCCATATGATCTTTATTAGCTACAAATTTTGAGCTAAACCAGCTTTGATACCAATTGTTGGCCCAGTAGAATACCGAAGTTGGGAGGGGGTGAATTGGGTAATTAAAAAATTATCAGAATAAAATTCAATAAATCAAATAATTAATTTTAATCATAAATTAATTATTATCTTTATATCTCAGCGGAATAATATAATCAACTAAGTGCACACCCAAACAGTAAAAATAACAAAGTAATATAATACCACACCAAAGATTTATACTGGTTTACTAAGCTACTCTTGGCTAATCTAGTCCCCCGAGCTCCATGAAGGTCACACCCACTAAAACCAAGATCCTTTTAAAGGTAGAAATCAAACCCTTACACCGATTCTTTTACAGGCTCAGAATCAACCTTTATAATATTATTTTCCCAAGCTAAGGAAGAATCTTTACTTTTTACAGGCTAAAGAATAACCTAATTCATTTTTTAACACTAAGGCTCAAGAATCAAACTCTCACAAAATACTCTAACTATCATTTTCCTAGGTAAGGATGGAACCTTTACAAATTACTCAAATCGTAATTCTATCTGGGAAAAATTACTACCTCAATCTCTTTACAAGAAGAGACTGAAATCCAACTACCCTTGATTAAATACTCCCAACAGTATTTAACCCATCACACTACTCACCAATACAAAATAATAAGTAGGAAATCTCACTCGGAACTTCTGCCACCTCAGATAAATAATAACTCAATTAATATCCCAACTCGTGATAGAAAAATGTGAGATAGAAAAATATGATTTTAACAAGATATGGGTAGCAAATTTGAGCATATAATCGAATTCAAGAAATTGTTTGTGAAAATATTTTCTTCCAAAAACCAGACACAATTTCTAAGATCAATTTCTAAACAATAATCATATAATACAATAAAAGAATATAATTGAAAAGATCTCACCCGGAATCCACAAAAAGAATGATTAGAACAATGTAACTTCAAATCCGGTAGTAGCAAAGATTAATAGCAATTGATCTTTAAAATCGTTTCTCAGAAAAGCTCACAATATTTTAATATGATAACTCTCTTAAAAGCTCACAAATAATCTTTTCTTCTTTGTTCTCTCAATATTCATTTTTTTTTTTATATAAGAAATTCGCAGGTCAATATATAGGAGTATGAAATCAACCTTCTAACAGTTAGTTTACATGTGTCATGACAATTAATAGCACTTATAGATCCCTTATATCATAATGACTTCATTTAGGTTCAATTCACTTAAAAACAGCTTTCAAATCTTTCAATTAAACCCTTCAAATATTTCTCAATCTCAATTAATAAGAATAGAACAATTTTAAGTACCAAATTGAGAAACATTAATATTCAATAAACCATATTAATAGGATTTAATTAATATGTGAACCATATCTTAAATATAGAAAATATCCCTGAAATCTCTCTCAAATCCCAATAAAAAATGGCTACTTTTAGATATAATCTTGGATAAAACAGTATCCTGAAATAGCGCATCCAGTCGACCGACCAGTCAACTGGTAGATTCAGGTTGTAGCCCAAGGCTTTCATCGATCGACTTGTCAATCGACTTGTATATGCAAAGAGTTTGTCTTTCCTTCACCGGTTGACCTATCGGCCGACTTAGAGATACAAGATCTTTCAGCAGCTTGGTCCGGTCAACTCATCAGTCGACTTATGTCTTCTGGATCTCTCTTCTGAACACGTTTTTAACTTATTTTCTTTTACGTTTTCACCCCTTTAACCATTTTCTCTTCTAAATACGCTCCACTAATATTCTTATATTTCATTTTAGTCAATCAAAAATATTTCTTTTTAAATCACATAGGAGCAAATAATTTTATTTAATTACAATACACATAAATAATAAAATATATTTTGTGTCATGTGTGTGTTCCTAATTGAGATATTAAGAGTTAAGATTTATCTGAGTTGTTTTCCCTAATTTCTTCAAAGTCTTAATTCATTAATATCTTCAACATCATCATTTAGCATCCATTTAATTTGTCATCTTCATCACTGGAACTTTAAAACTGAAATACTCAATCAAAACATTAATTCCACCAAAAGGTCAATACTTAATTATTCATCAAAATCTTAGGATCAACAAACACAACACCAGTGGAATGAGCATGGGGTCAGGATCATCTTTAAAGAAATCACAGGAACAATCATAGAAAGAGTAATCAATTTCTCGTCTCTTTAAAGACAATTTTGTATTCATAACTCGTTCAACAAATAAACTAGTTATGAAGTAGGGCAAAGAGAAAGAGAAAACATAACAAATTCCCTGGGTAAGAGGATAACTACCTGGCGGCAAAAGATGGGTTTGAGGATACATCTCTGCTTACAAATTCCTCAGGTCAGAGGATGACTCCCCAGTGGGTGAAGATGGTCTGAGGATACCTCCCCGCTTACAAATTACCCGGGTTAGAGGATGCTTCCCTGGCGAAAGAAGACGGGTCTGAGGATACCTCATTGCTATAAATTCCAAGATAAAAGACAAATCAATTCAAAATGAAACATTGTAGTGATAAAATCACGAAGGGTAAATTTGCGTGACGAGATGAACACATTAGTTCATTTAGTGATAAACACTGAGTGTAAAATGATAGGTGAGTTAAGCAGATCTGCTCACCAAAACAATATTTAGTGATAAACACTGAGTGTAAAATGATAGGTAAGTTGGCAGATTAGCTCACAAACAAAATATTTAGTGATAAACACTGAGTGTAAAATTATAGGTGAGTTGAGCAGATTAGCTCACGGACAAAGCATTTAGTGATAAACACTAAGTGAAAAATGATAGGTAAACTGAGCAAATCAGCTCACCAACAAAACATTCAGTGAAAAAATCACCAAGTGTGAAATAATAATTTAACTGAACATATCAGTTCGTCAAATAAACACTTAGTGATAAAATTACCAAGTGTAATGTGCAAAATGAACTGCAGAGATTAGTTCGTCGAAGAAAAACTTTTTGATAAAAATCACCAAGTGTAAAATTGTGTAATGAGCGGAGCAGATCAACTCAGCAAAGAAACACTTAGTGATAAAAATCACCAAAGTGTAAAGTAATAAACGAACTGCACAGATCAGTTCGTTGAAGAAAAATTTAGTGATAAAAATCACAAAGTGTAAAATTGTGTAATGAGCTCAGCAGATCAGCTCGGCAAAGAAACACTTAGTGATAAAAATCACGAAGTGTAAATTTGTGTGATGAGCTGAACACATCAACTCAGCAACAAAACATTTATTGATAAACATTGAGTATAAAAGGATAGGTGAGCTGAGTAGATCAACTCACCAACAAAACATTTAGTGATAAGCATTGAGCGTAAAATGATAGACGAGCTAAGCAGATCAACTCACCAGCAAAACATTTAGTGATAAACGTTGAGTGTAAAATTATATGTGAGGTGAGCAAATTAGCTCACTGATGAAACATTTAGTGATAAACACTAAGTGTAAAATTATAGGTGAGCTGAGTAGATCAGCTCACCAACAAAACATTCAGTGATAAAAATCACCAAGTGTAAAGTAATAAACGAACTGAACAGATCAATTTATCAAATAAACACTCAGTGATAAAAATCACCAAGTGTAAAGTTTAAAGTGTAAAATTAACTGAATAGATTAGTTCGTCAAACAAACACTCAATTATAAAAATCACCAAGTGTAAAATATACAAATAAACTGAACAGATTCGTTAAAGAAACACTCAGTGATAAAAATCACAAAGTGTAAAGTGTAAAACGAACTGAACATATCAGTTCATCAAAGAAACACTCAGTGATAAAAATCACCAAGTGTAATGTGCAAAACGAACTGCAAAGTTCAGTTCGTCGAAGAAAAACTTAGTGATAAAAATTACCAAGTGTAAAATTGTGTAATGAGTTGAGCAGATCAGCTCGACAAAGAAACACTTAGGGATAAAAATCATCAAGTATAAAGTAATAAATGAACTGCATAAATCAATTCGTTAAGGAAAAACTTAGTGATAAAAATCACCAAGTGTAAAATTGCGTAACGAGTTGAGCAAATCAGCTCGGCAAAGAAATAATTAGTGATGAAAATCACCAAATGTAAAATAATAAACAAAATAAACATATCAGTTCATCAAAGAAACACTCAATGATAAAAATCACCAAGTGTAAAATGTAAAACGAACTGAACAGATCAATTCGTCAAAGAAACACTTTGGGATAAAAATTACCAAGTGTGAAGCGTAAAACGAAATAAACAAATTAGTTTGTCAAAGAAACACTTAGTGATAAAAATCACCTAGTGTAAAGTGTAAAACGTACTAAACTCGGTTCGTCAAATAAACACCCAGTGATAAAAATCACCAAGTGTAAAGTGTAAAATAAACTGAACAGATTAGTTTGTCAAAAAAAACTCTGTGACAAAAATTACCAAGTGTAAAGTGTAAAACGAACTGAACATATTAGTTCGTCAAAGAAACACTCAGTGATAAACGAACTGAACAGATCAAGTCGTTAAAGAAACACTCTGTGATTAAAATCACCAAATGTAAAGTGTAAATCGAACAGAATAGATCAGTTCGTCAAAGAAACACTTACTGATGAAAATCACCAAGTGTAAAGTGTAAAACGAATGGCGCAGGTCAATTTGTTAAATAAACACTCAGTGATAAAAATTACGAAGTGTAAAGTGGAAAATGAACTGAACAGATCAGTTCGTCAAACAAATAATTAGTGATAAAAATCACCAAGTGTAAAGTGTAAAACGAATTGAACAGATTAGTTCATCAAAGAAACACTTAGTGATAAAAATCCCCAAGCGTAAGAACAAACTGACAGATCAGTTCAAAATGAAACACTTGTAGTGATAAAAATTACCAAGTGTAAGTGTAAGAACGAATTGACAAATCAGTTCGAAATAAAACACTTGTAGTGATAAGAAGCACCAAGTGTAATGTAAGAATAAATTGACAAATCAGGTTGGAACAATAGCTAAGTGTAAGAAGAGAATATGACATTTCGTTTCTTTTTTCGAATCAACACTCAGGTCACAGGGGTAAATGATGCGGGAGAAATTCCCGCTTCTATATTTAGCTTTCTAAAATGAGCTTGATAAAGAAATTGGGCCAATATTATAGGCCCAAGAACGAGAAAGGTTCGTCTGATAAAATCGAGCTAGGAAAAAGTCCACTACGGGCGGCCCAACATATGGCTTGGAAGAAGCCTATTGCAACAAGCCATAGATTATCTTGGGCAAGCACAATATAGAGGCCCCAATGTTGAAAATGAGTTGGGTCGTAGACGTTGGTCCAAACCGGTGATCCATGTATAGATCTATCAAGTTGAAAGCCAAAGAACGTAATTTAGTCAAAGATACACTCCCAACTAAATAGTAACAAAGTGAGAGAAGACTAAGTCATTAAAGATCAAATCAACCCACTAACCCATAATTCCACCTAGATAGGAGGAAGTGAGCCATCATCATATAGTGGGAGAAAACCAAGACATCAAAGACTAGGTCATCCATATCAAACAACCATGATCTCCTAAGTCTATAAATAAGGGAAGGTATCACATTAATAATTAGATTTAGTCTTTTGCCTAATACCCTAAGGTTGTGTTTGGATGAAGGATTTATAGGAGGGATTTCAATTGGTTAGGGGATTTTGAAATCCACTTTTGGCAAATCCCTTGTTTGGGGAGTGGAAGGATTTTAAGAAGGAGATTTGTCAAATCCTTTTTGGGGTGAAAGGAAGGATTTCAAAATAACTTTGGGAGAGGCTGAATTTGTGAAATCCTTTCTATCACTATTCTTCGTTCTTCTTCCTGTTCTTCGTCTTCTCTTCGTTCTTCTGCCTCTTCTGCGTTCTTCTACTACTTCGTCTCTTCTTCGTTCTTCTATTGCTTCGTCTATTCTTTGTTCTTTTGCTGGTGGTTCAAAATCGATTTAGGTTCGATTTCGTTTTGAGGTTTGGTTTCTATTCAGGGTTCGAATTCATTTTTCGAAATTGATTTCGATCGAAATCAATTTCAAAAAACGAAATCGAACCCTATTTCGGGTTCAAAATCGAAATCGATTTTGAAATCGAACCCTATTTAAAATGGCGAACGATTGCGATTTTGAACAACGAACACAAACAACGATTGCGAACACGAACACGAACGACGATTTGCGAACAGAACACGATCTGCTTCTTCTTCGATTTGGGGTTTTCTTGTTCGAACAAATGATCTGCTTCTTCTTCGATTTGGTTGAATTTGTTCTTGGATTTGGGTTTGGTATAGCGTTTGGCGATGAGTTTCTATTTTTGTTCCCATAAATTTTGTTTTGTTCTATTTTGTTCCTATAATTTGTTGAAATTACACGTTCAAATGTTTCGGCTCAAACTATTATCCAAATAAGGGATCTATGAAATGAAGGGATTTTGAAATCCCTTCATTTGACAAATCTCTTACCCAAACGCAGTCTAAAGCATACTGACTTATTCTCATGCTGGAAGTTCTTTGGTCGACATCATACCATTGTCCCCTTAGAGCTAATCGGTCTTGCAGGTTATCAGTTTTGCAGGTTCTAATGGTATTTGGCACGTGGGAGATCTTTTATACGTGCTAGATATGTTTAGAAACATCATCTATATAATAAAATAAGACGGGATATGTATTTGATAATATATTTTGGCTACATATCTTATGGAATATATAAGAAAATAATTTTTCTTAATCAATATATAGGTTTTCTTTCCTCTAGCCACGAATTCACCTGATTTAGACACATCACAAATTCAGGCATGAATCCCCCAAATCAATTATATTTCAGGCACAGATTCATCCCAATTTTCCCTTAAAAAGGGTTTCTTCCCTAGTTTTCAATAATTTATTTTCTATTTTTTAATTGTTTTCTTATTTTCTTTTTCTCAATTTAGCTTCCTTCCGATTAAAAACCGTTGTTTTATCTCTTGTTATTCTCCTTCCTTAAGTTCCCGATTCGCACTTTCCAAATGTACAACTAGCAATGGACTAAAAAAGTGATGGCCCAATAATCAGAATCGATTTTAGCACTACGTACTATTTCATTGGTGTTTCGCAACACAACCATGACTATGTAGAGATCATCATCAATGAATAGGGAATCTGAGGACATCATCACACGTCGCATTTATGGACAACAAGAGTTTGATCGACGATGCCGCAAAGAACCAGGTCATTGTGAACCCTACGAACACAGTTTTCAGTATGATTTTTGTTCTCATATTTAAGTTCATATCCTTTTCGGTATTCGTTTGTTTGTGTGTATCTATGAGACAGTAGTCAATGTGGCTACTAGTCTGTCGAATTTCTTTTTCTTTTTTGGCGATGAGTTGTCATTGTATGATATTTTCGACCTCTTTGAATATGATAATGATTTAGTTTGGTGGTGTTGTTGGTTTTAGTTAGTGTACTTCTTGTTGGGTAGGTCCATCCCATGTGGTTGGACCTAACCCAAGCTCATTTGGGCTTTAATGAAAAATAAAATAAAAATAATACAGTTTCTTTCTTTAGAACCTATTAGAGTAGTACATAAAAATTGTATGGGTAGCAGCTTTGTTGTGCAGAAAAACAATACATACGGCAATATAGAGAGAGAACTACTCTTCGACTTAATAATTAGACGGCGATTGAGATTCTATTTAGGCTAAAATTTCTGGAGTTTGTTCTCGGCATCAAGTAATTCGTTTCTATCGGTCTTGATCTTTGGTAACCCTCTTCTAATTGGTGATTCAGTATTTCTATCTAAACCCGTATTTATCGTTTATCATTGAATCCATTATTTTTAATGATATTTATGTGGTGATCCAAGAGTTTTTCTCTTGAAGGTGCGAACAATTATAATCCCATTAGTTTTCTGGTAGTGGAAGTTGATATCAGGCTTCACTCCTATGATTTTTTCTCCATCTTGGGATTTTCCACGTAAAAATTGTGTCTCCCGCTTTATTTTGGGTTTATTTTGTGGGTATTAAAATCGATAAACCCATTTTAATCACATAAAGAGGCAAAATAATTTTAATCAATTGGTGATTTTCCTACCAAAATGATATCAGAGCTTCAGGTTATTGGAGAAATATTTATTTGTGTGATTTAAAATCAAATATAGTGGTCAAGCCATGGGAAAATTGACATAAACTAATTCTGCGATTTGGAAATCTAGAATAATGGACATCCTTTATTTTAAGGATTTGTATTTGCCTTTAAAAGGTGATGCAGGTAAACTAAGTGACAAAACTAATGAACAATGGGAGATAATGCATGAAACCACTCATCAATGGATTGATTAGAGTATGTACCAGCATGTTATTAATGAAATCAAAGTTGATGACTTGTGTTAAAAATTAGAGCCCTTATACGAAGGAAAAACTGGATAATTGCTCACTAGACTTATAAGGATGGACAAAATATACTTGATCACATGAATAATTTTTAAGACCTTATAAATCAGTTGATTACTATGAAACTTGTTTTGTAAGATCAAGTGCATGCATTACTACTTCTTAACACATTACCTGAGAGCAAGAAAACTCTTAGAGTATCAATCAACAATTCAGTGGGAAGTTAAAGATGAATATTGTTCAAAGACAGTCTCATTAATGAATAGGCAAGGAGGAAAGAGAAGGGATTATCCTAAGAATTACAGGCATTGGTTACTAAAAGTCAAGAAAGACGAGAGAGAAGAAAATGCAAGAATTTCCATAATAAGGGGAGACTTGACAAATCAAGGAATAGTTCAAAAGGTAAAAAAAGAATTTAGGTGCTTAAATTACAACAAGTCAGGACATATGATCCGAGATTGTAGAATATTCAGGTGCCTCATTATATGTTACCTTTCGTGGATTTCGTCTCATCTTACACTAGCATTGACTTTGGCTATGTAAAAAAAGATCATTGGTATGGGATATATTTATCAAGAAACCAATATTGGTTGAAAATTGTTACTTAAAAATGTTAGACATGTTCCAGATATTCGGCTCAATTTGATCTCAACTAGAAATTTAGATGACAAAGGTTACAATAATCATTGCGGTGAAAGAAAATGAAAACTCACCATAGGTTCTTTTGTGTTGGCATGAGGCAATAAGCTAAATAATTTGTACGTGATGCAAGTGAAATTGACTAAAGGAGAGGTCAATGCAGTTGAGGATTCTTCCATGGAGTTGTGGCATTGAAGACTTGATTACTTAAGTGAAAAAGGCCTTTACCTACTCACTAGAAAATAACTTCGGACGGGTATACAATGTACATCTCTTAAAACTTGCACATACTATTTTTCCAAAAGACAATATAGAGTTCTATTTCAAAATTTTAATCCATCGAAGAAACATCATCATTTAGATTTAGTACATACAGATGTTTGTTTCATGAACAATAGAATACTTGGTGGTGCTTCATATTTTGTTACAGTTAAAGTGTTTGTCTATTTTTTGAAAACTTAAGACCAGGTATTGGAAATGTTCAAACTTTTTCATGCCAATGTTTAAAGAGAAATAGGAAGACAACTCAGGTGTATGCATGTAGATAATGGTAGTTAATACAGAGACCCGTTTGAGGAATACTGTATGAAATACGATATCAAACTTGAGAAATATGTGCCTAAGACTCCTTTGCATAATGGAGTTGTCGAGAAAATGAACCGGACCATTTGTGAACAAATCAAGTATATGTTTTCCAACGAAAAGTTGCCTAAATCATTTTGGGATAAGATAATGAAGACCGCAATTGACTTGATCAACTTGTGTCTATTAGTTTTTGTGGATGGAAATATCCCAAAAAGTGTATGAACCTTAAAAGACATATCCTATAAGCATTTGAGGATATTTGGATGTAAGGCATTTGTTCATGTTTCAAAAGATGAGAGGTCCAAGCTTGAAGGCAAGACAAAACAGTGTATATTATTGGGCTATGGACATAATGACTTCGACTACAGATTGTGGGATCTAGTTGTCAAGAAGTGGTTCGTAGTAAGGATGTAATTTTTATTGAAGATCAACCTATTGAGGATGTTGAAAAAAGTGCAAAACCAAAACCCTCTACCGAGTATCCAGTCAACCTAGATCCAATTTCAGTACCCATGATTAATTTTCTAGAAAAACAGTTACATAGGGATATAGATGAAATACATGTCCTTGATGAAATGGTAAACGAGCAAACACCTTTACCTCCTCCAGTTGATGTTTAGCTGAGAAGGTCCAACAGTATTCGAAGAACTTCTATAAAATATTAATCTAATGAGTATGTCATGCTTACAAATGGGGGAGATCCAGAAAACTATGAAGAAGTCGTGTCGAGTATAAACAAAAATGAGTGGAGCAAAACTTGGCAAGAAGAGATAAAGTCTTTGCATAAGAAATGCACTTATAATTTGGTACAACTTCCTAAAGGGAAGAGAACTTTAAAGAATAAATGGGTTTAGAAATTGAAAACTGAAGAGAATAACTCACATCCGAGGTACAAAGTTTAACTTGTTGTGAAGGGATTCAATTATAATAAAGGTGTTGGATTTTGAAGAAATTTTCTCTTCAGTGGTTAAAATATCTTCAATCTAGGTTGTGCATGGGTTAGGTGGCCAACTTGAATTTGGAGATTGAACAACTTGTTGTGAAGACAACTTTTTCTACACGGGAATTTAGAAGATGAAATTTATATGGAGCAACTAGAAGTATTTAAAGTTAAAGGCGAAAAGTTTTTTTTTTTGTGTGTGTCGATTGAAGAAAAGTTTGTATGAGCTCAAACAGGCTCCAAGACAGTGGTAAAACAAGTTTGACTCGTTTATGATGGATCATGGGTATAAGAGGACTACTTCAGACCATTATGTGTTCGTAAAGATATTTCTAGATAATGACTTCATTATTCTTCTACTTTGTATGGTTGATATGTTGATTATTTATTAAAATGCAAGCAAGATTAAGAATTTGAAAAAATATCTCAACAAGACTTTTGCGATGAAAGATTTAGGATTGACAAAGCAAATACTTTGGACGAAGATTATTCAGGAAAGAGGAAATAAAAAGTTTTTGCTTTCTCAAAAAATGATATATTGAGAAAGTTCTAGAAAGATTTAATATGATCAAGGCGAACCTATTAGTTCTCCAATTCCAAGTCTTAAGTTCAAGTGAGTGTCCTTTAAGTAAGAATGATAAGGATGAAATTAAGAAAATACCTTATGCTGCAGCAGTTGACAATTTAACATATGCTATGGTATAAACGAAGCCCGGCATCACTTATATAGCTGGCGTTGTAAGTCCATTTCTCTCGAATCCGGGCAAAGAGCAGTGGCCAACAGTAAAATGGATTTTCATGCATCTCAGAGGTAATTCTAAAGTTTGTTTATGTTTTGGCAATAAAAGTGTTGGCCCAAAGAGCTACCTAAGAGGAGAGATAAATTGGGTAGTTACCAAATTTAAACGATTAAATCAATTAAACACAAATAATCAATTTTCTTAAATAGATTATTATATTTATATGTAGCGAAAATGTGTTTACTTCTAAATGCACACCCAAACACAATATATGAAATAATCAATACAACACACAATGATATATCCTGATTCTGTAAGATACTCTTATCTACATCCAGTCCCCTGAGCTCTACAGAGATTCACAATCCATTAAACCCCCATTGATCCCTTTACCAGGTAGGAATCAAACCCTTACAATGATTGTTTTACAGGCACAAAATCAACATTTACAAATTACCCTTTTTCCCAAGCCAAAGATGAACCATATCTTTTTACCAAGTCAAAGATTAACCTAACACTCTCTCACTTATCCTTTTCACAGGGAATGATGAACCTTTACAATTCACTCAAAAAAATTATTCAAATACCGGAAGAATGAAAACCTAATTCTTTTCAAAGGAAAAGAATAACCTAACCTTGATGTTTTCTTCAATAAAGAATGTAACCACGTCCCCCCTAAATCCGAGGATGGATATTTAAACTTATTTAAGCATAATTATGAAAACATAAGCAAGCAATGATAAAGATATGCAATATAAGCCCAATTTAATCAACAATGATATTCAACATTAAGTCCTGATATTCAACATTAAACCCAATATCTAATATCTCCCTTTAATCAATGCAATGCTTAGGCAAACAAATTCCTAAACATCAATTAATTCATTAAATATCAACTTCTCCCCCTTTATCATCTCAAAAGGTGGGGGCAAAGAACTAAAAACATCACTCTAGGCATATATCATTATACCTAACCATACCTAAATCTCGAATGATTTTCACGAATTGATCTTTAGTTAGAGGTTTGGTAAAAATATCAGTAAGCCGATCGGAGGTATCAACATATTCAATAGATACATCCCCTTTTTCAATTTAAGCATAACATACTATTGTTCCACCTATAAAAACTTCTCTCCCTATATAATTGAAAACATTAATTCATGCTAAGGAGAATAAAATAATATCATATAACTTTTCCTTCTTAATATCATATTCGCTTCCTCTTTGTTACATCAAAAAGTAGAGATCACGAAGAAAATAATTTTGAAGATTAATCTAATTATCTTGAGGCAATTTTAAGAGAGCATCAAAACATTTCAACAATGTAGTATAGAATCATATAATTTCAATTAAGTCAACATGCTTTATACATGATACCAATTAATATCTTCCTTTTAGATAGAATAAAAAAACATATAATTTTTAACACACTAAGACAAGAAGCATATCTCAATGATAATTTATGAAACTATCAACAAAAATCTAATGCTTGCTTTAAAAATGGATAAGTTCATATTTATCTCATAAAAGTTAAGCTCCCTTTTAGAATAATAATCATTTAAAAAATAAGAGATATTAGTTGTATACCAGACACTTAATGCCTATAAGGATATCCACATGCAATAGTATCAATAGATTGAAATATTATATATAATCAGAGATCATGCAAATGGTATTAAAAAGAGTTGACATGATTTCATAAACCAACATCTGTCATGCAAGCTTTATCATGGTCATGATTAATACTTAAAATTCAAATAATATGAATGCATCAATTATATAATTCGTATATTATTTAAATAACCGCAATATTTCAAGTAGGTCAAGATATCATGCATTTTAACAAATTAACTTAATTCAATGATGAACAAGTTATAGATTGATATAACATGTTTTACATATATTTAAACATGACTTTTAGTATATCTCATATAGCATAGTATAAGAATATCACATATAAATATGTAAACTTATCTAATTATCATGCAATAATTCGAAGAAAACAAAAGAATATTTAAAATAGCACAGGTCTTAGAAAGTCTTACCAGCTTATTTAAACTTATTTTCTTACTCATGGCATAGTATCTAGAAATCGCATAACTTTTGTCTTTAGGTGTCAAAGGCATAAATTTTATTTTATCTCCTATCACGTGCTGAGAACAGCCACTTCCTAGGAATAATTTGTCCTTACTTATAGATGCTTATTAGATTAACTTGCAAGGAGCACCTCAAAAAGTTCCTAGGTAGTACCCAATCTAAGTGGGTCTGATCTTGTTAGCCGGGACAATTTTAGTTCCTTTAGAAAAGTATTTACTAATAGTATGCCCCACAACGTTACATTTAAAACATCTAACAAAAAACTTAGTTTCAGAAAAGAATTTATGAAATCTCTTTTATTTAAGATTTTTCTGAAACCCAATTCCAGCTTTATCAAAGATAGCTCGCAAACTTCCCAAAAGTATTTTTAGATTATTCTCACCACTTGTGAATTTGAGAACTATCGAATGTAAATTCGATATCTTGGATTTCAATTCAATGTTTTTAGATTCAAATGTTAATACTTGCTTATTAAGTGTGTTAATTGTACTTTGTAGGGTATTAATTTGAGAACACTGGTTTTTATAATCATGTGTTAGTTCTTGATAAACATCAAATAAATCATCAAAATCTAAAGGACACGAACTAGAACATTTCGTTACCTCATCTCTAGTGGTCATCAAGGCAAGCATAGATAAATCATTACTGCTCGATTTTTTTGAGTTACTCGACTCTGAGTTATCCCGGGTGTCTTTCATTGACTTCTTCTTACTTTTCTTCACCTTCTTATTTTCCTTTCTCTTTTCCTTCTCTAGCTTGGGACACTCGGATTAAAAATGACCGGTTTTAAGAAAATTAAAGCACTCAACATCATTCATAATAAATTTTTTTCTTCCACAGAATGTTCATCGGGTCATCTTTCTGAAATTTTTCTGGAGAAGTGCCACATCATTTTCTTGCTCGCTGTCAAGATTGATATTATCGCTATCGTCTCCTTCCTTGGTCTTTTGAACCCTCAATGACAGGTAATTCTTTTTGTTATTCCCTGTTTTATCCTTATATCCTTGAACAGTCATCTCGTGGATCATTAGATTGCCAATAAGTTCATTGATGGTATACATTGTGAGATCCTTAGCTTTCTCAATTGCAGCCACTTTTGGCTCCCTAACTTTCGTCAACGATCTCAAAATTTTTCATACTTTGTCCTCCATAGAATAAGGCTTTCCGAGTTGATCAAGGTTGTTGCAGATATTATTGAATCTTGTGTATAATTTTGGAATTGATTCTGCATCCCCCATTCTAAATAGTTCGAATTGACGAACTATGGAATTGATCTTGGACTGTTTCACCTGATCTGTCCCTTCGTGTGTGATTTGCAATGTGTCCCACATTTCTTTTACCAATCCATAACCTGAAGTCCTAGTTTATTCATTTGCATCTAAAGAACAAAATAAAATGTTAATAACTTTAGAATTGATAGATAACTTTTGTTTATCCAAAAGAGTCAGTTATTCCTTCTTCTTAGTCATTCCATTCTCCTTAGAAATGAATGGACCATCCTCAATGGCCAGCCACACATCATAATTAGTGGCTTGAATAAAATAGATCATTTTTTCCTTCTAGAATAAATAATTTTCACCTGCAAACAAAGGTGATCGATGCATTAATTGCCCCCCACCTAGAGTGCCTATGGGGTGTGCCATGTGATCTTTCTTAGTTAGGATTTTAAGCCAAACAAGTTAAACTAGCTCTGGTACTAGTTGTTGGCCCAAAGAGCTACTCAAGAGGGGGGTGAATTGGGTAGTTACCAAATTTAAACAATTAAATATGTTAAATATAAATAATAAATTTCCCTAAATAGATTATAATCTTTATACGCAGTGGAAATGTGTTTACTTCTAAATGTACACCCAAACACAATATATGAAATAATTAATGCAGCACACAACGATATATCCTGGTTCAGTAAGCTACTATTATCTACATCCAGTCCCCCGAGCTCTACGGAGATTCACAATCCACTAAACCCCTTTGATCTCTTTACTAAGTAGGAACCAAACCCTTACAATGATTATTTTACAAGCACATAATTAACCTTTACAAATTACCCTTTTCCTAGGACAAAGATGAACCCGATATTTTTACCAGAGCAAAGATTAACCTAACACTCTCTCGCTTATCATTTTTCACAGGGAAAGATAAACATTTACAATTCACTCAAAAAAATAATTCAATTACCGGAAGAATCAAAACCTAATTCTTTTCAAGAAAAAATAATAACCTAACCTTTTTAATAGGACAAAGATCAAACCCTAATTTTTTTCACAAGAAAAAGATCAAAACCTAGCTACCTTGACTAAACACTGTCCTAATGTGTCTAATCCACTCAAACTTACAAATATAAAAAAAATGTAAGTTTCTTTTCACAAGGAGCTTTTACCTCCTCAATACAAATATACTCGATTAATATCCAGAATAATTATTGCGTGATAGATACAATGTGAGGTAAATAAAATCTAATTAATAAATAATATGGGTAGCACAATTTAAACACGTAATCATATAATCAAATAAAATCGTTTAAAAAGATTTTCTAAACAATTTTATACCAAGCAAGCAATAATAATATAACTTCAAAGTAAATAAAAAAGTTTGGAAAGATCTCACTGGGAAACACCGAAGATGATGATAGAACAACAATAAAACACAAGTCGGTGACGCCAAACCACAAACGCTTTAGATCAAGAACGTAGCATAAATCTCTCACAAAAATCTCAGTGTAAATAGAATTCTTAGAAAAACTTGAATTGATTGTTCTTGATGTATTAATCTCAATTCCCACAGGTCTATATTAATAGACAAATATCAGGTCCTCCAATTGCTAGTTTTTCAAAGATATGCCTCTTAAAGACACTCTTCGACCCATATATAATGACCTTTTAATTCAGGAGTATTTCACTTAAAAATAACTTTGGATTCTCTTAAATAAGTCCTCAAAACTTTTCTCAATTTAAAAACCATAGAGATAGAAAGTTGATGAAGGTATTTTTGGGCACCTCTGAGTCATCACATGGAACCCAGCCACATGTCAACCCTCGCAATGACAGGGACGTATTCCAGAATCCACAACTCCACGCTGGAGCGTACACCAACTATGGCTTCTCCCTAGAATCTCATTTGCACCCAAGGAGGAGCGAGGAGCCCCGCAGGGACGTGCCACTCTGAGCTCTGCGCCGTGCCCTCGACGATCAGTTTCAGGGACTCAGCCGTTCACCTCGACCGGCTCCCATTTTCACCTTGTTTCTTCTCCAGGACTCTACGGATCTCCGCTCTCCTCCACCAGCTCACCACCGCATGTTTGACAAATGCCTGTGGGCTTCGCTAAATGGGCCCAAAAGCCCAAGCCCAACGATTATCTTCTAAACGCTTTGGATTATCGGCTAAACACAGGGTTTTGACTAGTTAATCGTGTTTAGGCCTGACTAATCATCTCCAACGCCTATATATATCAGGGGCTATATAAGCCCGAGGTACGCTTTAATGACTGACATTACAGGCGAGTTCATTTATTTGCTTACTATATTCTGTACATTTTCTCTCTGAGCACTGATTACCACGCCGAAAGGGGCTTTATCGGGATAAACCCCGGTCTGAGCCTTCTGCAGGTACACTCCCTGAGGAGCAGAACTCTGGACATAGCAGGTCAGTCCTCCCAGGACCCAGTACAGCTCACACGAGGACTTTTCAACCGGCGACTCCACCTCAGCAAAAGGACCCACCTGTCATCCGACTGGACCATACTCGAGGTGTGTACCAGTTTTATGCACCAACAAAAGTATTAATCCATTTAAATTTAGAGAATCTCAAAGTATATGGACCAAATCAATAGGGAAAACAGAATAGGTAGATAATATCTCAATTAGGTTCAAATCCCCCAAATCTCTCCCTTGAAATCCTAAAAAATGGATAGATTTTGGCCAAGAGACCAAATCTATTGATTTTTCAACTGACTCAGTCGGTTGACCGACCTATCCAGAACTGAAATACAACTGTTACCTTTAGGCCAGTCGGTAGATCAACTGTCTTCAATCGGTTGATCGATTGGTTCAGACTAGTCCAATTTTCCTTCAATTTACATACTGACTCAAACGGTTGACTGAACCATTTTATTTGGTTGATCAATTGGATCAGTGTGCTCACTCACTTCGCCAATTCAGCCATTATTTCAAACGATTGATCGACCTCTTTGATTCGGTTGACCGATTGGATCACTAGCACCTCATTTCCACTTCAAAACTCACTGTTTAATTTGGTTGACCGATTGCTTTTCTCTGTTGACCGATTTAACCAGAATACTTCACTTTTTATACTTTACAACATGTTTTCTATTTAGATTAATTATCAAATTCATTTCACATAAGTAGCACATTCAATATATTAAATTAGGATCTTAAACTCTATAATTTCATATAAAAACACAAATAAAAATAACTCATTTAAAGTGTCATGTGTGATCCTAAGTCGAGTTGCATTAAGAGTGTATAAGTAAAGAGTTGTTTTCACCTATTTTTCTTCAAAGCCTTCAAAACTCTTCATATGTTCATTGCATCCATCTTTCACACTTCATGTATTCTTCATGAGGCCTTTTTCTTAATCACATGCCTGGAACGTATAAATTTGAAACGCTTGATAAAATTATTAGTTCCACCAAAAACATTAATTGTTCATCAAAACCTTGGATTCAACAAAAAGGCTTGTGCTAGAAAGGTATATAAAGTAGACATGGCAGACGATATCGATAAGATAAAGTCTATATCAAGATACTTAATTACCTTTTCTGGGGGGGGAGGGGGAGGGGCAATCTCGAGGCAATCTAGGCTACAAAAGTGTGTTGTTGTATCAACCACGGAAGCATAATACATTACAATGATAGAAGCACATAAAGAGATTTTGTGATTGAAGAAGTTTTTAAAATAGTTGGGATTCAAATGAAAGAGATACAATTTTTACAGCGACAGTCAGAATGTCATTGATTTTTTGAAGGAAAAAAAAAAATCTTTCCATGCAAGATCCAAACATTTTGATGTGAGGTACCATTGGATTCGTAATGTGTTATATATGAAGTTACTACAGTATGATAAGATATACACGGATGCTAATGGTTCATATATGATGACAAAAATTCTTCTGAGATAGAGCTTAAGAATTGCAGAGAGAGAACAGGTCTCTTGCATTTTCTCAAATGAGCAATAGGAGAAGATTTGTTGGGTAGGTCCTGCTAATGTGGGTGGACCTAACCCAAGCCTATTAAGGCATAATGAAATAAAGAAAAAGGAGAAGGAAAAGCCCACTAGGGCTTATTTCTTTAAAACCTATGGGAGTAGTGCATAAAAAAGGTATGCGCAACAACTTTGTTGTGCTAGAAAAACAATATATATGACAGTAAAGAAAGAGAAGAGAGAAGAGAGAAAACTACTTTTCAACTTAACAATTAGATGGCGATTAAGATATTGTTTGGGCTAAAATTTCAGGGATTTGTTCTCGGCATCAAATACTTCATTTTCATTGGATTTGATCTTTGGTAACCCTCTTCTGATTGGTGATTCAATATTCCCAACTAAACCCATATTTTTCGCTTCTTGTTGAATCCTCCGTTTTCGTTGATATTTATGTGGTGATCCTATATTTTTTCTCTTGAAGGTGTGAACAATTGTAATCTCTTGGTCCCGTTTAGTAACCAGTCCCATCTAAAAAATTCTCATCCCATTCCCAGATTTTTGGGATTTATTTTTGGGTATAGCGTTTGGTAAACTTTTGTTTCCATTCTCATTCCATTCCAAAATGAGAATTGTGCCCACTTTTTGTATAGAAATGAGAAGCAAAAAAAAAAAAAAATGTTTTTCATCATTCCCATCCCATTCCCAACCAAATATCGTCTTCTCTATTATGCTCCTAGAACGATCATCTCCATCGTTCCGATCACCTCCATTACCTTCGTTTTCGTGTCCTCCGATCACCTCTATCACCTTTGTCTACCATAATCATACTCCGTCGCCTTTGTCGTCATCTTTGCCTTCCTCCTTATCCATCGTCTTCATCGTCATCGTTGTTCTTCGTGTTCGTCTGGTTCTTCGTCATTCGCTCGTCGTCGTTGTTCTTCGTCGTCGTTTGCTCTTCGTCGTCTTGCTCCTCTGGTTCGTCGTTGTCGTGCTCTGGCTCGCCGTCATCTTCATCGTCTGCTTCATTTCAATTTCAAAATCGAAATCGAAATAGGGTTTCGATTTCAATTTCGATTGGGGTTTGGGGTTCGATTTCGATTTCAATTTCAATTGGGATTTAGGATTTTGATTTCAATTGCAATTTAGGGTTTGATTACTTGACGATTTCTTGATTGTAGTTTAGGGTTCGTTCTTGATTTCTTGGATATTGTTACCAAATGTGATTTTGTTACCAAATCCAAAAAAAAAATGTTTTACCAAACACGATTCTATTCCGAAGGAAACAAAATTCTCATCCTATCCCATCTCATTCTCATCCCACAGCATGGGATAGGTACAAAACAGTTACCAAATGCCACCTTTATTTTTGCGATATTAGAAGTTGATATCAGACTTTAATCCCATGATTTTTTCCCTGCCTTGGGATTTTTCATGTAAAAATCACATCTCCCGTTTTATTTGTTAGTTATTTTATTTTGGTTAATATTTGTAGGTGTGAAATCGACAATCCCATTTTAATCAATAGAGAGGAAAAATAAATTTACTTGATTTGGACCTTCTGTCATTGCATGTTAAAGCGTTATTTTATCTATTCGACACATAATGCAATTTGATTGAATCAAATTGAGTCATAACTCTGGTCAATGTGATTGGTTTCATGTGGAGAATACATGATCCTGGAGCTGCCGAAATATTCTTTTCTCTTCAAGTGGGATGCTTTGAATTAAAAGAAAATTTCTTATGCAAATCTCAATTTTTATGGCCTTATGCATGAGGGTTGGAGAAGTCTCTTTTTGTCCCAACATGTATGCCATCAATTGGTGAAGCCTCCCAAATCCAGCATCAAGATTTAGACAGTTAAAAAGTTTCCTTCCACGGAAATGATAAAAGAAAAAGGAAGTGTCACAATAAAATTGAATAACACGTGTCTAATTGCTATTGTTGATACCAAAAGTTAATAGTGACATCTAGTAATTGCCATTTATGGGAAGCCTATCCGTTAAAGATGAGAGCAAGGAAAATGAAAAGGGACGGGGTATCCGGTGTTTACTTAGTCAAGAAAAATATAATTACAAGCCTTGACGGGAGCTAGAGGACCCTATTTCTTTCTTTTAAGAAATACACATCCGGGGCGTCGCTGCTCTTCACCTCTATCCCCTTTGTCTTAACTCTTAAGCTCATGCCTACGTGCTTCTGCTCTTCACTGATGATTTCACTTGATAACAAGAAATGCTATTGAGATTTTTTTTTCTTTTAATAGGTCAAAATTATGTGATATAAATGGGCAAGGAGTAGGGATGGGGAAAAAAAAACTGAACCGACGGGTAACTAAGAAAAACCACACCGAATAGTTCGGTTTTAAAACTTAATATAAATGGTTTGGTTGCTGTTTTGATTTTATTTTTGATGTTAGGATAGTAATCGCAAAACCGAACCACAAAATTGAAACACAAAACCGAACCGCGAAACCAATATTTTAGATATGTTTTTATGACATATATACCCTAACTTTTTTATATATTTACAATTTAATCTCTAATATATATATATATATATATATACACACACACACACACACACTAGCGTATCGCCCGTGCCTGAAGGCACGAGTGTAAAAATTAGTTAATATTATTTATTTAATTTAATTTCTATAAATTTAACATTTCGATATTATTACAAATTTATTGTTCATATATTATTTCTATAATTTACGTAAATTTAATATTCATATTTTTGTATATTATATTTCCACTTTAACTTTGACATTATTTTTTAATTTAATATTCATAAATTTAATATTTTAATATTATTACTAAATTTAATGCCCATATAGTATTTTTATAATTTTCTTAAATTTAATTTCAATAATTTCCATATATTATTTTTTTTCCTTTTATATTATTTTTAAAATTTAATTTATGTAAATGTAATGTTTCAGTATTATTACTAAATTTAATGTTAATATATTTTTTCTATAATTAACAAAAATTATTTATATTATTTATTTATTTAATTTATAGAAATCTAATATTTTACTGTTATTACTAAATTTAATAGCCTATATATTGTTATAAGATTTTCCTAAATTTAAATTTCATAATTTATCCATATTATATTTAATATCCATTTTTTCTATAATTGTGCATAATTCCGTACATTATATTTTCTCTTTATATTATTTCTTTAATTTAATCTTTGTTAAATTAATGTTTCAATGTTATTACTAAATTTAATGTGCATATATTATTTCTATGATTTTCGCAAATTTAATATCCACAATTTATATATATATATTATAATTTCTCTTTTATATTATTTTTTTATTTTAATTATCATAAAATTAATGTTTTACTATTATTAGTAAAGTTATATTTTAGTATTATAAGTACATTTTATATATTGAAAAATTATATTCTCTCTCCTCAGTTATAGCAAAAAATATATTATATTTCCTCAATTAAGTATAACATATATAATGTTAAATATAAGTATATTTTTATATTTTTGTTAATCTAGAGAATCAATATCGACTGTTTTTTATGTGGGAGATAAAGAATAATTGTGATTTATCTGGGGGTTTATTTATGTTAATTTAGAGGATTAATCTGGACCGTTGTTTATGAGGGGTATAAAGAGTGGTTGAGATTTGCTTAGACCATTTATGTAAGACATGTTTTATTATATGTGTATATATATAGACACACACTCTTGATTTGTATTATTATGATAACTATTTATCGTTATATTTTAATTATGGTTAAAAATGTTTATTGTAACAATTAATACTTTTGTAGTTTGGTTTTGTTTTTTGGAATTTATATTTTATATTTTAGTTATGTTTTTGTTTATATATAAAAAATAACGATATGTGATTTTGTAGTTTTGATTTTGATTTTGGTTTTGGTTTTTTACAAAATTGAAAAATCTTAAATGGTTTCTCGGTTTTGGTTTTGGTTTTGTGTAATTTAAATTATTCGATTTTAAAACCGTTTGAGAAAAATCGGCGATTTTGGTTGCAGTTTCGATTTGGTATATATCTAAAGATTTTAGTTTTGATTTTATATAAAACTGAACCGAAATCGAACCACTGACATCCCTAGCAAGGAGTACCTCTTCTAAGTGAAACTATAAAGAAAATGGTGACAACCATATTAGATGTATATTTTAACTAGGGTTTGGTCTTCTTTACGCATAGTTTTGCTTCTGTTGTACAATTAGTTCCATCTAAATCATGAGTTTCATATTTCTTAAAAGAAAAAAATGCATTTTTGGGTACGAAAAACTTGGGTTTTATGTTGTGGTGAAGTACAATGCTTAATAATCCATGGGTATGTCACGTTTTGATGATTATTTACAGGAACACCCATTAGAATCATTTAATTTCCGGATGGTATACATTTGGGTCTATACATTTATGGCATATACACCAAAGTAATACATTTTCGCCTTTATATTTTGCCTCCGCATTTTGAGGGTTATTTAACGAAACTTTCATTAAATTTAATATTAACGGAAAGCAATTTTACTATTTTAATTAGATTTGTTAATAGAAAGTATTTGGTTTCTGATGAGAAGAAGTCCAAACATGATTCAGATTATTGCCACGTGTTGACAAGGCATATGCTAGAAACGAGAGAAAATAGAGAATTCTACATCTGCTGGTATGCCTACCATGGGATGAACACCGTTCCGAGTAGTACCATCCCTCGAATGAGCCAACTCCCGACATTAACCCAGCTAGGGAAGGCGGGCTCTTAAGCCTTGACACTTTCTCCCGGTCAAAGTTATGAACCCCAAGACACATTGCCACCGCTAATCCTACTCAAGAACAATTGTAAATTCTTCCTCTAATTAAGGAAATAGTCATTATCAATCCCTAAATAACAGATTATTAACTCCATATCCTGTTAATTACGCCACATATATGGTAACGGAGTGGGATTCAGGAAAAGGTTGCCCAACAAGTCTTCATTCGCCTATAAATATCATAAATGGGGTCTAGCCTTGTACGCACACTATTTTCTAGCCAATACGCTACCAAAATTTTCTCAGAACATTCAACTAATTCTTACACAGGATGTACAACGCCAATAGATCCACCTGCGGTGTATTGTTATGTAGGAACCTAATCTGGGAGAGTAATCTAAGTTGGGAGAAATACCGTATTTCTAATCTCGAAGTCCCATACCTGACGAACCAGTTTTTGACTTTATCAGATTGGCATCGATTATGGGAAAAACAGTCTTTCTTGCATAATTTTAAAGAATGTTTATGGATACTTTGAGGTCTGGGAGAGTGATGAATGACCAAGAAGGTGAAAGACAGTTGTTTCATATAGCTGATCACAAAGCTGGTCTATCTGGAGAGTCGCATTCACTCCTCATGGAGTTGGTGAGAGAGATACACGATCTCTTTCAAAATATTCAACGTCTAACTGGATAGGTTGGTCAAAGTCAATTTTCCCCACCAGCACCCATTTTGCAAGGGTATGTGCCACCATATAGTGAGGTGCAAGCTATTGCAGATGGGGTAAAAAATTATGGCAGGAGCAGTACCAAGAGGAAGGTCAACAAAGAGAGCAACATGATCTCCGACGAGAGGTGGAAAAGATCTAGAACAACTAACGCAATCTCATAGTCTTTCCGTTAGAAAGAGCACTTAGTGTGCACTCACAACTAAGACCACGTGCATCGTCAGCACAACTAGGAGATAGACGAAATGGTGCGCATACCTTGAGGAATGAGATGCACCCGATTTATGTATTGGGTAAGACTTCTAAAGCGTCTTAATATGCTCCCCTATTCTCTATAGAAGCTTCCTCGACATCCCAGTTGAAAAATCAATGAGGTGATCCTCAATGGAAAGTTGACAAAGACCTCCGGGAGCATGTTAACACCATTAATGAGAAGTTTGGGCAGATTGAGAAGAAAGAGCCCAACATCTACAAGATCATGAAGAAAAATACTTTGTCGTTACTTCCTGGGTATTATGGGAGAAGGTCCCAACAAACATCAAACTCATATCCCATATCAGGATATATCAAGGTAATACTGACCCAATGGAACACCTGGACACTTATCGTGCTCACATGGATCTACGCGGAGCATTAGACTCAACAAAGTGTCAATAAATCTAAGTAACCTTAGCCAAGACAGCAAGGAAGTGGTACAATACTCTAAAACTAGATATGTTTTATTCGTTTGAGTCTTTCAGCCTTGCTTTTGCACACAAATTCCTAAGAAATAAACGTCTACCTAAAAACCCATCGCACCGCATGTCAATAAGATAAAGGAAGGATGAGAGACTGAAGGTCTTCCTTGAGAGGTTTTATCATGAATCAGACTAGGCAGAAGAGTTTCATGATAGGATGGTGGTAGTATCCCTAATGTCAAGAGTAAGAAAAGGCCCATTCCCGTACCACGTAGCTCGTGCCCCACCAAAGACCTGGGCTCCCACCTTCGCATTGTCCACTAAATTCATTGTGGTGAAGAATGTATATCGCGTTTGAGACGATAGGGAATAAGGCCTCAAAGGAAAAATGAAGTTTAATGAGTTAAGTTGTGATAAACTGGTCAAGACGACTCCCAATTAACAAAAAGAAGAAATATGGCGGAGAAGGGTGGAGCCGATAAAAAAAAAGGGGGAAGAATGGATCTCCACTACGCTTCACAAACTTCACACTACTCAATTCCTCATTGGGGACCGTATTGATGAAAATCCAAAACAAAAATCTAGTTAAGTGGCCTCAACCCTTGAAGAATCAAAGAAAAAACAGCAAACTTCAACAAGTAGCGTGCTTTCCACCAGGATCACAGCCATACCACTGACAATTGCTACAATTTGAAAAACAAGATCAAAAAACTGATAAGCAGGGACCATATCAAAAGATTCAACACTGAAAGAAAGCTGGATGACCAACGTCCAAATAAAGAAATGGAGAGATCTGAGATTCAAGGAGACATCCACGTGTTCCATGGTGGATTCGCCTCGAGAGGGTCGACGAAGTCCGAGCAAGAGGCATATGCCCGAATAGGCAAGCTTCGGGCTAAGGACTATGTGGTCCAGGTGTATAAAGGGTTAATCATAGAAAGAAAAATGATCACCTTCACTGACAAGGACCTACGCGCCTTGGTGGTTACATTGCAAATCGCAAACTGCAACGTGGTGCGAGTGCTGATTAACAACGGAAGCTCATTGGAAATTATCTTCTTGGTCACATTCAGTAAGATGAGGATTATCCATGAGCAGTTGAATCCAATTATGACTACCCTGGTCGGCTTCGAGGGAGAAACAATAAAACCGTTCATTTAGATCAAGCTCCAACTTATGGTAGGAACAATATCGAAACATTCGATGGTTGATGCGTGGTTCATGGTAGTAGACTGCCCATCATCATATAATGCCATTATCTCCTTAACACGTTGAATGCTATAACATCGACTTACCATCTGATGTTGAAATTCCTGACACAAAATAGAGTCGGTAAAGTATAGGGTAGCCAGAAGGTATCTCGAGAATGCTTTTTCACAGAGATGGAAATACCAAAATAGCAATCAAAGGGCGAGATGTACAATGAGGTCTTACTGCCCAGAGATATGATCGAATGGCCTGATACCCTAAGTCGAGCAGACATACTAACCTTTCTCTTACCCCGACAAGGAGTCAGACGACGTTCAAGTGCACCCAACTTAGCCAGATCAAACTGTTCAAATCGGGTCCTCACTTTTAGAAGATTTGAAGGAAAAGATGGTTGAGCTCCTCAGAGCTAACCATAACATATATTCCTAGTTGTATGCGAATCAAATCAAATCTGCATGTACCCCGATAAGGGAAAAAAACAACTTTTATTACTGACAAACGCTTGTATTATTATAGAGTAATGCCATTTAGTTTGAAGAACACCAGAGTGGTATACCACATTTTGGTGAACAAGATGTTTACTGACTTGCTCGGGAAGACAATGTAGGTCTATATTGACGACATGTTGACCAAAAGCAAGGGAGCCAACAATTATCTAGTTGATTTGGAATGATGTTTTAATGTGCTCAAGAAATACAGGATGAAGCTGAACCCAAGTAATTGCATATTTGATGTTGAAACTGGAAAGTTCTTTGGTCACTTAGTGACAAAAAATGGGATCAAAGAAAGCCCGAAGCAAGTCAAGGAAATCTTGAATATGCCTCAACGACAATTAAGGACGTGCAAAGCATAACAGGATGAGTGAAGGCATTAAATCATTTTATTCTCGGGCATCAGATAAGTTTCTGCTCTTCTTTAAGACTCTACGAAGTAACAAAATTTCGGAATGGATTGATAAGTGTGAATAATCTTTTCAAGTAATCAAGAGATACATCTTAACGCCTCTAATACTCACCATACCAATCCTGAGTAATAAATGATCGTATATCAGGAGACGTCCTCCTTCGTCGTAAGCTCGGTGCTCGTGGTAAAAGAGCAAGGAATTTAAAGGCTCATATATAAAGTCATCCATGCACTGATCGAGGTAAAGTCACATTACCCCTAACTTGAGCTGATATCCTATACCTTGATAATCTCAAGAAGAAAACTTATGTACTATTTCCAAACTTATCCCATAGTGGTGTCGACCAAACAACTGTTGAGAGTCATACTACACCGACCGAAGACTTCTGGCCAGCTACTTAAATAGTCTATTGAATTTGGAGAGTTCTATATCAAATACTGACCAGGGACGACTATGAAGGGACAAGAGTTTGTTAACTTCATCTTGAAATTCGTCTTCTACAAAGAAAATACTATGATAGAAGTAGAAGCAGCTCCAAGCCCCAACCAGTAGGTGACTAACGCCTGACCTCCCCTATGGACGAATAGTCCAACTAGAGAGGCTTGGGGGCCGGGTTAGTAATTAAGACTCCCGAGGGTGACATCCTCGAGTATGTCTCAGGGCTTGGATTTAAAGTTACAAATAACAAAGCCAAATACGAATCATTGATCTTCTCATTGAGGACCTTAAAAGAACTCGAAGAAATAGAGGTGGGCCTCTACTGCGACTTGTTGCTTATAGCAAACCAAGTGAATGGGGAATATCCGGCCAAAGAATAAAAATGATGGCGTATATGAACAAGACCAAGCTATTTATGCTGAAGTTCGTAAAAGTCACCGTTATACAAATCAAGAGAAGAGAACAAGCATGTAGATTCTCTGGCCAACTTGGCTTTGAAACTAAAGGAAAAATGATCGTCCTAGTTGAAAGTGTGCCACGATCGAGCTGCAACAAATCCAAAGAACAAGTAAAGGTACTGACACATTAACCCAGTTGGATGTAACCTATCTTTAACTATCCCAACAGTGGGCCTGACCAAAATATCAAAGCCTGAAGGGTTTGATACCGGGCATCCAAGTACGTGTTAATGTGGGGAGTATTATATAAACAATCATTCATGCGCCCACCGTAGAGATGCCACAATTTTAGAGAGGGCCCCTATGTATTTAGGGACATCCACAAAGGAATTTGTGATAATCACTAGGGCACACGATCCTTGGATGAGAAGACGCTGAGACAAGGTTACTTTTGGCTGACAATAGAAATTGATGCTCAATATCTAGTAAAGAAGTATGACAAATGTGAATGGTTCGGACCAACCCTCAATATCCCGGTCACAAGACAACTCTCTATGATCGGGCCATGGCTTTTTCTTAGTGGGGGGTAGATTTTCTTGGTCCATTCCCTATAGTTGCCACCCAGAAGAAGTTATTGATCGTGGCAATCAACTATCTTACTAAATGGGTTGAAGTCGAGGTCATGGTCAATATTATCGATTCAAGGACCAAGGATTTCGCATGGACGTGCATTATTTGTTGATTAAGAGTATCACAACCCATAATCAATGATCACAAGATGCAATTCAATTGTAACATGTTTGACGATTTTTGCTCAAAATTACGAATATGCCACCATATGTCCACCCCAGGCCATCCACAGTCAAACGGTCAAGTTGAGGTAACCAAACAAACCATTCTACATACACTAAAAACTCGGGTAGAAAAATTTAAGTCTACGTGGGTCAAAGACCTCCCATCGGTCTTGTGGCCTTATCGCACTCTTTGCCAAGGCCTTTAGTATCAAAGTTGTTGGCCTAGTGATTTACCCAGGAGAGGGGGTGAAATGGATAGTTATAAAATTAAAACAAATAATTATCTTTTCAACACTTAAATTCAAACAATTAATTTAATCCTAAATTAATTATTATTTCTTTATATAGTAACGGATAAGTGTAATAAGCTCTAGGTGCACACCCAAACAACAGAAAATAAATAAAGTAAAAATACAGCACACCACGATGTATATTGGTTCACCAAGCTACTCTTGACTAATCCAATTCTCTGTGGCCCACGAAGAGTCACATCCACTAAACCACTAAGATTTCTTTAACTAGGTAGGAACCAAACCCTTACACAATGATTCTTTTCACTGGTTCAGAATCAACCTTTACAATTCTCTTTTCACAGGCTAAGGAAGAACCTCTATCTTTTTAACAGGCTAAAGATTAACTTAATTCTTTTATACTTAGGCTAAGAATCAAACCTCGCAAAAAAATCACTCCAAGTATCTTTTTCACCGGTAAGGATGCAACCGTTACAAATCACACAAACTAATTCTATTTAGGAAGAATTAACACATATCTCTTTTCATGAAAAATAGTAACCTAACCTTTTTATACCTTAGGTAAAGATCAAACCTCAATCTCTTTACCGGAAGAGATTGAAACCAAGCTACCCCTGATTAGATATTCCTAACAATATGTAATCCGCACACAACTCACCAATTACAATAAATTGATAAATCTTTTCCCACTCGGAACTTCTATCACCTCAAATTAATTTAAACTCAATTAATGTCCCGAATTTACTAATGATAAAATTTTACATGAGAAATCAAAATCTGATTATAAAATAAGTGGGTAACACACAATTGAGCACGTAATCAGATTTTCACAAAAAAAATCGTTTTAAAATATTTTTATGCAATTTAAAGTTCAGAAAACGATTTCTCAATGATCAAAAAATCCAGGCAATCAATAATGATATCAAATAACAATTAAAAGTAAAAGCTTAGAACGATCTCACTAGGATATCACCGAAAAATGAAAACTGAATCGCAGTAAGACTTTAGATCAATGACAGCAAAAAATTTCAGCACACTTTCTCAAGAAATTTTCTCAAAGATAATCTCACAATACACTCGTAGTATAATTTTAGAATAATGACACTTAGAAAGCACAGGAACTTAATAACTCTTGATAGAATGATATATTGGGATATCTCACAAGTGAAAAACACAAGTCTATTTAAATAGATTTGAAACATGCCATGTAACGGCTAGTTCCCACAAGATATGATATTTAACTGCTCATATAGACCCTATATATCAATATGACTCAATCCTGGTTCAAAACACTTAATTATAACTTTTAAATATCTTAATTAAGTGATAGGTGTGAAAAACCTATCTATTTTCAATCCGAATTTGTTAGTTTTCAAATATGTTTATAGTTATTTTTATTATGTTTTAATTAGTTTTCATACTTTTTGTATAATTCAGGTGTGTGAGGCAAAAAGATAGGAAACTGGAGCTAAAACGATGAGATCGAACCAAAGTGGTTCGAAGTTACGTTGGATAAACAAGCTCGGAGGCTAAAAGCTGAAATAAGCCCACCGCTTAGGCATCTAGACCACCGCCTAAGCGGTGAAGATGCAGAGAATAGCAAAATGTTACTGCTGGACGACCGCTTAGGCAAAATTTCTACCACCTAGGCGAAAATCCAGCAGAGGACGAAGAAGGGCTACTGACAGCCGCTCGCCTAGGCGGAAATTCTACCACCTAGGCGAAAATCCAACAGAATGTTCTCCAGTCCATTGCCTACTTCACCACTTAGGCGATTAGACCGAACCGACCTAACTCTGCCTAGGCGAAAATTCCACCACCTAGGCGGATTTGCCCTGCACAGTCTTGAGATATTTTTAGGATATTTTTGCTATAAATATCCCATCTCCTCCCCCTTGGCCGGTATCTCTCTTCCCTCTCTTGAATTTTTGAGCCCTTTAGGCTATAGTTAAGCCTAGGGTTAGGAATTTTAGTGGTGGATCTCGCATCCCGAAGTGGAGAAGACAGCGAATCGATCGTAGAGCTTTCTTAGCGGTTTATCTTCGGACGAAGCTAAGTTCTTCGATTGTTTTTCCTTATTTCTTTATCTTAGGAGCATGTGAGCATATTTAGCTCGTTATTTTCTTGTATATGAGGCTATGGCCCCGAGTTAAATATGGATTGTTGTAGGGATTAACAATAAATTTATAAATACGTTGTTTGGATGATTTCGGTGTTTTGTTTGTGATTGTTCTTCGTAGTTTGATTGTATTTATCGTATTGTTTGTTTACTATGCTTGGAATGATAAATAGAGAATACGGGGTTTTGACACACCCCGGATTCAGATTAAGGTAAACAAACGCCGCGATTCTATAACCTGGTCGGGGTTTGAATCGTGGACAATCGATGACGTAGGGCAAGACACACGCTACCTAGGGTCGTTAAGACGTTGAGGGGGACCTCTTCGTTGACTCGAAGTCACATTATATCCTTCTTCTTACACTCGGAAGAGGTGGCGAGGGAGTTTTAGAACGGAGATTGTCGATAGGGTAAATACAACGCGACGATCCAATAACCCGGAAGGGAGTTGGATTGTGTGCAATCAATGACGCTGGGCAAGACTCACATGACCTAGGGTCATTAAGATGTTGAGGGTACTTCTCCGTTAACTCGAAGTCATGTATACCCCCGTCTTATACTCGGAAGAGGTGGCGGCGGAGTTTACGTACCGAGGTTGTCAAATAGGTCGAACAACGTAAACGCGACTAAATCGGAATCGAACACGTATTTGTAAACACGTTAATCCCTATACAATTCTTCACCCTAAAACATATTAACATATTAGTGTAGTTAATTTAGGTTATATTAGTAGTAGTTTAATTAATTAAATACATTTATTTTTCGACTAGATAAAATTAGATCACAACAAACGCGGTATTCGATAGTAACAACAACAATCCCTGTGGATACGATAACCCGATCTTAACGATCACACTATACTAAAACTTAAACCTCGTATACTTGCGAGTGTAAGTAGCGGTGCATTTTGCGCCCTACCATTAAGTCTCTCATATATTTCTCAATCTCAAATCGATAAAATATGAAGTATTAAATAAACCAATTTGAAAAACACTTAAAATAAGTGTACTATATCTATAGGGATAATCAAATAAGGATGATATATCTATTATAAGTTCAAATCCTGATGATATATCTATTATAAGTTCAAATCCCAAAGATATCTCCAAAACATTAGCCAAAAACGGCTAGTTAACGACTACTTTTAGATCAAATCCACGAAATCCTTCAAACCTTAAATAGCACAGTCAGTTAACCGACCAAACCCCATCAGTATCGATTCAGGTTGTAGCCCAAGCTAAACTTATTCGCCAGTCGGTCGACCAATCCTCCATGTGTCGATTGACCGATTGATTCAAGATGCTTCCCAAACCATTTTTTGGCCATGGTCAGTCGACCGATCATCGATGATCGATTGACCGATCGATTCAGAGAGTTCACATCTCAGTCATCGGTTAATCGATCTCTCTCAGTCAATTGATCGATCGATTCAGAGACTTCTCTAATTCTCAGTCGCTTCCCGTCGGTTGACCGATCTCCTTATCGTCGGTTGATCGATCAGTGTTGGGTCTCCCTTTCTCAATTATATTTTAACTCCAATCTTCGACGTTTTCAACCCTTTAACCAATTTGCTTTCTCGGTTAACTTAATTGACACTATTAATCAACTTTAAATACTAATATTTCTTAGGTCAATATTTCTTCTTCAATTTCACAATGGAGCAAATATGTTAACTAATTAGAGCCCTATAAAAAAAACACATAAATATAAATTCATTTTTGTGTCATGTGTGATCCTAATCGGGATACATTAAGAGTAAAAATTAGTTTAAGCTATTTTCACCTAGATTCTTCAGGATCTTCAGTCTCTTAATGTCCAACTCTTTGATTGTCTCTCAGCATTCTTAGCAACTTTAATAATATCTTCATGATAACATCATCAATGAAAATTTTACACTGAAACACTCAATAAACTCGTTAGTTCCACAAAAAATATCAACACTTAATTGTCCATCAAAATTTTAGGATCAAAAGAAGTCATAATTTACTTTGATACGGGGATAGAAACATGTAGAGTGGAGTACTTCGATACCGATAAGAATCTCGGTGAACTCGCACTGAATATAAACTTGATAGAAGAAAAAGGGGAATGCGCATATCTGCATCAGGCAACCTATAAATGACAATGGGCCGATACCACGACAAATGTGTTAGTCCATGAGTATTCAAAGAAGGTGATCTAGTCCTACGAAAAGCTACTATTGCAACATGGGATCGAGCTGAAGGTGAGTTAGGCCCAAATTGGTAAAGACCGTACTAGGTCACCAACATTATTAGTCCCAAAACCTAAGAGCTTGATACCTTGGAAGGCCGAACAAAATTACTCAACTTGGTTGTCTCGGCGATGGCCGAAAAAAACCTCTTAATACTCTAATTATACTCAGGTGTGACCAACGACTCCAGCATACCTGAGTAGAGGGACAATAAGCGGAGCCCGTCGGGATTTAAAGGCCTTCTACCTAGAAGCAACCTTCTACTTATTTCATGGTATTGTTCTACACACTATCTCTCACTATCATATTCTAGACACTATCTCTCACTGTCATATGCTTTCTTCCATTACTACGTCATTTCTACGATTCACTACACATTCAAACAACAATAGCGCAATGAATGAAATAGACAGGTTCAAAATTATTTTTTTATATATAGAGAAGGAGATGAAGTCTCCCCCTTACAAGGAAAAATGGGGGTGCCCCCATATATCATTAAAAAAATGCATACAAAAATATATATAAAAAATGGAGAGTTTTCTTCTTTTTTCTTCTCTTGCTGGTGGAGGATGGGAGAGCCTTTATTGTTTGGAAGCTGTTTTCTCATTTGTGAAAGGATAATCATCCCCCATGGTATAATTCAAGAGGGTATCGAGGAGCTCCCAAATCTTCACTTTCAAGTAGTGATCCTATCCTCCACTTGGGTCAGGAGCCTCTTCTCATTCTCCAGCTTAACCCGGACATTCGCCACTTTCTTTTCCTCTGCTCTAACTTCATCAGCATCTCCAAGATCTTTTGAAATCCCATTGTAGTGGCTGGTTTCTAGGCTATCATATAGTATGAGAAGTTCCTCGATCTTGCGAAGGTGCTGGAACGACCTCTCTTTTGTCTTAAGCTAACAGATGACGGACCGCCCTTCGAGCACTACGAGTGTGCTTTACCCTACACTACTCTATATCTTTGTGGAGGTCCATGGAAGTAGGTCACAAAAGAAAAGATAGGAGATGTAAAAGCGGAAGAAATGAAAGTTTGTCAGAAGAATATAAGGAAAAATGAGAAATGAAATAGCATAAATAGGAAGAGAGGGAATTTCAGGAGACAGAAGCATTAAAAGTTGGAAATTCATTGGATGGAGAATGTCAAACGTTGTTGCATGAAATGTGGGTAATAAATATCTCCCTTGGAAATACAAGCGTATCTTTATACGAGGACTGATGCGACCCCTGAAGTCACCCTGGGGAGGGGAGCCAAACCCCCTAAGTACTGAGATGACACACCCGACAACAACTCGTCGACGATTCCTTCACAAGGACAAGCGGTCACTCCTGAGATAAGGTAGAACAATCTCGATACCATGGGAGACTAAGGTCTGTGTCAGTTTGATCGAATCTAGCTAGGTGCATGCTAAATCAAAGGAATTTTTACTCGAGATCTCACCGCGTGGAAGCTGCCCAGGGTAACTTCCTCAAGTGACCCCAACTTTAAAGGTGATCGATTCTATCAAGGAAGCGACCTACTTTGGAAGCAAAGAAATATTTCAAGTGTTATCCGCTTGGGACAAGTTAACCCCAGTTAAAAAATCTTTGTTATCTTAAGTGAACATTTCAATTACGGACACAAAGTGGATGCTCTCAACAACTTCAATACGTGTTGGTATGAAAGAATTAACGATCAAGATTTCATGTAAGTTTTACGACAAGGAACAACTACAAAGACTACTTGACATAAATGAAAGACCGAGATCAAGCCAAGATTAGGTAAGAAAAAACATTTTAATTACTGAACCACTTCGAAAGCATTATAACAGGAGGCCTTTTTGGGCACTTGCAATAAAAAGAAAAAGAAACATTGCAAGATTACTATCCATCGACGACTGTGGAATATTCCTTGTAAGGATGCGAAAGCACTTCCCTCGTTTTGTCTTCGATCGAGTCCTGCTCAAGGGAAAGAACATTATAATCCCCAACCCTGAGATGGTCGGTGATCTCTTGGATAGTTAGACACTCATGGGGGTTGGGAGACTAAGCCTGGGGCACTACATGCTTGGGTTAGTCGAGAGACGAGATCCCTAAAAGGTGTATATCTGAGCAGTCCATACCAGAGCACTTCTCGACTACGTTGGACTTGGTGTCCTCAAACATGATCTCCATATACTCCACCCGGATGTCTTCAATAAGTAGTTTGCAGTCTTGGATGACCCTTATAATGACTCTATCAGCTTGGGCTTTCTCCTCTGTCAAGTCAGCAAGAGCCCTCACTTTAGAGTCCCTCTCATCCTTCAGTTGTCTCTCCGCGTCCTGAACACTAACCTGGCGCCCCGCCTTAGCTTAAAATGCTTGACAAAGTTCCTGCTCGAACCTCGTGACTTGTTGCACCATCTTTGAGGCTCATCGACCTGCCTCTATTGCCTTCCGTTAAACTTCAGTCATCTTCTACACAGCTTTCGCAGCCTGCCATTTAGCCTCTGCTACTTCTTTCTCGGATTCATTAAATCAATGGTACCTCTCACAAATCTAGGACTTGGTTTCGTCCCGCTCACTCTTGAGGTCTCCGAGACGTGTAGCAACCCTCTCCCTCCAACAAGATGAAGGAGTAGATAGTCATCTGTCAAGAAAAATACAACAAAAGACAAGTTGTTAATCCCAGGAAAAGCAGTGAGAAAAATACAAAACAAGCAAAATAACTTAGAAGTATGAACGAGTACTTACTATGGCACTTAGCAAGAGAAAACTCAAGGAATGGTCATTCCCCTGGTCGACAATGACCCTCTCCAGCTCTTATAGGAGAATCACTACTTAGGCCCAATTACTTATGTTCCTAGGATTTAGCAAGACTCTTGAATCTTTGGTCAACCATTCGACCTAGGCAACCCGCTCCCACTGTTCCCATTAGAGGGGAACGGATGCCTCTAGTACTAGAAAAATGCCTTTAACGGATGAGCTAGAGCTCCTGAGAAGGTTTTCCAACCATCTCTTTTCTTTATTGGGAACGTCCTAAGGGGTCTTTCTTGCCTTCTTAGTTGGGGACACTTCACGTATCTCCACCCCGGGGGACGAACTCTCTCATCTTAGTCACCCTAGTAGTAGGGCTAACCCTCACATTGATTAGGGCATCGTAGCAACAATTACCATGGGTAAAGTAGCGAGAGTAGTGGCGGGAACAACAACTAGGACAACAGTAGCAGCCGCTTGATGGTGGTGCAACACTTTTCTAGTTTCTTCAGACACGCCCCAACTTTCTATATCTGTCAACACAACATGTTGAACCTAATATTTTGATAGACAATTGAACATTGATATTTTTATGAAACTAATGATTTTATTGAGTTATTTTAGATTAAAAGTTCCCTGTGTTTAAATGACAAAAACAATGAATCAAAAAAGATTAATCGTTAAATATTTGCAAAACGAAGATTTTATGAAGAAATTAAATGAATGAAAATTGAAGACATTAAAGATTTTTAGAGAATTGAAGATTATTTGCATTCCTAGGTAAAAATAACTCATTATTCTTATGCTCTTAATACAATCTGAATTAGGATCATGCACGACACTTTAAAATGAATAATCTAATGTGTGGTATCGTTAGAAGTGATAAATTTAACATCCTAAATAATTTTATAAAGTGTTAAAATCATAAAAATGTTTCGATAAAGTGTTAAATTGAGAAAATATTTTTAACTGATAAAATGAGAAGTTTTTGGTCGATTCGACCAACTGACGAAAAAGGTTCAATGGACTAAAAGTTGTTTAGAACGGTTAGAAAGCTAACCATTAGAATTAGCTAGTCAACTAAATTTTAGGGCAGTCGACCGACTCTGGCAAACTCAGTCAACTTTGACTGTTCCGATTTTCAAATATCTTTTACCGTACTTTGATGGATTTGAACATTAGGAGATAAGATTTTAGGGGGTTTAAATCAAAATATTTTTGGAGAATAATTTGAATATATTTTAAGTATAATATATGGCCAAATTAGTAATTGTAAGCCAGATTTAAATAAGGGGTCGAAAAGAGTAATTTTTTATAATATCTTTTGAAAAATAGTCGTTATAAGAAATTTTCTGAAATTCCTATAATTAAACCATCGAATTTTGACTTTAAATATTACTATTTTGGTGGAGAATATTTGTGGTAAAAATATGGGAGAGATTTATGTGATTTTATTTGAATTTACGATTTAGTCCATATGCTTTTTGAGTTTTTGATAAAATTCTTTCTATACTTTCATTGACATAGATTAAATTATTTTTGGGACTAAATTGGGAGATTTAAAAGTTATATTTTTGGTTAAATATAGATGTTATAAATCTATATGATATATGGGGTCCATGTGTTCTTTTTTTTATATATATCATTTGAAAATTAGCCGTAATAGGCATAAATTGAATTCTATTTTAGGAGACCCTCATTTTCAACTTTAATTAATCAAGAAAAAGTATCCCTTGATTTAAAAAAAAAAGTGATTTATACTAAGCATTTTATAAGAGAATTATATGGAAAGAGTTCTTAATTAAGGTGCAAAAAAGTTTTCATCACCGATCTTTGTTTTATACGTAATTATTTTCAAAACAATTCCCATAAGGTCTTTCCAAGTTAATTAAAGTGGTTTTTTAGATTATCTATTTGATTACATGAAATATTTGTTTTTTAAAAATTATTTTCCTATCTGAAAATCTTGCATATCTTAAAGAAACGATTTTTACCTGTGAAATCTAATTACATATTATTTGTGCCTTAGATTGATTAATCATATTTATTCCTCATGTAGTTCTATCACATAGTTTTCAAGACATTAATTGAGCATAATTGTTTTGAGGTGGTAAAAGCTCATATGGGAAGAAACTTATAAATGTTTTGTATTTGCGAGTTTGAGCGGATTCGACATATTTGGGACAATGTCTAATCAGGGTAGTTAGGGTTAATCTTTAGCCTAAGAAAAAAGATTAGGATTTGATCTTTAGCCTGTGAAAAAGATTAGGTTAATCTTTAGCCTTTTAAAAGATTAGCTTTTGATTCTTTCTAAATAGAATTAGGTTAGACTTTCTTCCTGAGCCTATGAAAATGATAAGTCTAATATGTGTGAGTAAAGGTTTTATTCTAAGCCTGCAAAAAGAATTAGGTTAATCCTAAACCTGTAAAAAGGATTGTAAGAGTTTGGTTCCTACATGGGAAAGAAATCACGGTTAGTGGATTGTGAAATCCCTACAGAGCTCGGTGGACTGGACGTAAGTAAGAACAACTTACCGAATCAAGATAAATTGTTGTGTGTTGTATTGTTATATTTGTGTTGTTTGGGTATGTACTCAGTTAAATACAATTCCGCGGCTTAATAGGATAATAATCAATTAGGGAAATTGATAACTTGTATTTGATTTAATTGTTTAATTTTTTGTCACTACCCAATTCACCTCCCCCTATTGGGTAGATCCTTAGGCCAACACAACACTTTAGCACTCAGAAAAGCAACGAGAAAAGAAAGGGTGTGATAAAGTAATAAAGAAAGCTAAAGGATTACCTTCCTCTTCCGTCTCTACTCTGATTGAACTCGACAAAACTTCCTCCGATGTGTACTCGTCGATCTCTTAATCGAGATCAGTATCAATCTTTGAGGCATGATCGAAAACAGTCTTGGAAACAACCTCGAAATATAATTGAAATGAGGTATCACTCAGGTTCCTAAAGTCCCTCTCGGCTACTGGGACCTTCCACAATGTGTCCATGTTAGATGCTTCAGCACGACTAATCTCAAGATTCTAGCTTAGAATATCTATTGAAAGACCTAAGCTCAAAATTTAGAAAAAATTATATAAGATACACATAAAAAGAAAAGACCACACACAACGCGTTTACTTAGAACCCTCCATCGGGTAGGGACTAGGAAAGGGCCCTCCTCCCCAGCAGGATGCTCTCCGTCCCCGCTTATCTGGACCCATCGGTTCTTTAACCCTTTGTTGTTGTCGTGGCAGCCAAGCATGATCTTCTATATCCCCTACCTTGTGTAGATCTAAAACCAAGTGTCATTGGGTTTTGTATGTTTCCTGACTATATAGAAATGGAAGAATAGAGAGAATGTGGGAACAAAGTTGTTCTCAAGGCAAAGTTTTGGCCTAGTGAGCTACCCAAGAGGGGGGTGAATTGGGTAGTAATAAAAAAATTATCAAATAGTAACACTTCAAAAATAAAATAATTAATTTTATCCTAAATTAATTATTATCTTTATAGCAGCGAAAATATTATATCAACTAGGTGCACACCAAATAACACAAATATAAATAAATTAAAGAATGCAACACACCAGAAATTTATACTGATTCACCAAGTTATTCTAGGCAAATTCAGTCCCTCGAGCTCCGTGGAAAGTCGCACCCACCAATCACTATAATTCCTTTAACTAGGTAGAAACCAAACTTTTACACAATGATTCTTTTCATAGGCTCAAAATCAACCTTTACAATTTCTTTTCACAGGCTAAGGAATACCCCTATCTTTTTCATAGGCTAAAGATTACCCTAATTCTTTTATACTTAGGCTAAGAATTAAACCTCACACAAAAAACACTCCAAGTATCCTTTTACCCAGTAAGGATTGAACGGTTACAAATTCACTCACAAATTAATTCTATTAAGGAAGAATTAACACCTAATCTTTTTATACTCTAGGTAAAGATTAAAACCTCAATCTCTTTATCGGAAGAGATTGAAACCAGCTACCCTTTGATTCGACACTCCCAATAGTATTTAATCTGATACTCAACTCACCAATTACAAAATTTATAAGTGATTTTCCCACTCAGAACTTCAACCACCCTAGATAAATTTGAACTCAATTAATGTCCCGATACTAGTGATAGAAATACAATGAGAATTTTAAAATACGATTTTAAACAAAAACGGGTACCAAACAATTTAGCAGGTAATCAGATTTTCTCAAGAAATCGTTTCAAAAATAATTTTCATTTTAAAATCCAGGAAATCAATTTCAAAGATCAAATTTACAAGTAATAGATAATAATATCAAATATAAATTAATAGCAAATAACTTGGAACGATCTCACTAGGAATCTACCGAATAAACAATGATAAGCAAAGAAACTTCAAGTCGGCAATCAGCAATAATCCACTCCAAAATTTCTCAAGAAAATTCTCACAATACTCTCAGTATAATCTCATAATAATCACTCTTAGAAAACACTAGAATTAAATAGCTTTTCAGAATTGAATAATTTGGATTTTTTAAACCTAAAAAACGCAGGTCCATTTACATAGAATTAGAACAAGCCCTCTAATGGCTAGTTCCCATATATCATGATAAATAATTACTCCAATAGACCTCTTATATCATAAAGACTCAATCCTGGTATACTTCACTTAATTATATCTTTTAAAATATCCAATTTAGTCCCTCAAACTTTTTTTCAATCTCAATTAGATGGATAGAAAGAATTTCATGAACCAAATTGAGAAATATCCAAAATACTTGAACCATATCTATAGGGATATTAAAATATTAATTACATATCTCAAAATCTATCAAATCCCTAATATATCTCGCATATCCTAACTATAAAACGGCTAGTAACAACTACTTTTTGGATCAAAACCATGAAATCCTCAAATCCTGAAACTGCCCATCGGTTGACTGACCAAAAGGCATAAGTCGATCGCCCGATTCAGGATGTAGCCCAAGCCAAAAACTATTCCCCTATAGGTCAACCTCTGCGTATTCGTCTGTCGACCTAACGATTCAGTGAGTTTCACAGATCGACCTCTCTCATTTGTTTATCGACCTAACGATTCAGAGAGTTTCTCTTTTGGCTATAGGCCGACCTAGCTGTCGACCGAAATATTCAGAGAGTTCAGTTAATTCTCATAGGTCTACCTATCTGTCGAACGAGCGATTCAGAGACTACTTAATCCTTTCACCTCCTCATCGGTTGACCGGACCTCCTATGTAAGTCGACCGATCGAGTTGTACTTCTTCCTTAATTCATTTTTTAATTCAATTTCTTTGACATTTTTTCCCTTTTGACCAATTTTTTTTCTCGGTTAACTCCACTAACACATAAATTCAATTTTAATCTAATATTTCTTAAATAAATATTTATTCTTCAATTTCTCATAGGAGAAAATATGTTAGCTAATTAGGATCCTATTAAAAAACATACATAATTGTAAAAATATTTTGCATTGTGTGTGATCTTAATCGGGATACATTAAAAGTAAAAATTTAACCTGAGTTGTTTTCCCCCAAGTTCTTCAAGATCTTTAGTCTCTTAATATCCATCATCTTTGTCAGTCTCTTTAACTTCCATTTAGCATTCATCTCAACTTCTTCATGATAATATCTTCAATGGAACTTATAAACTGAAACACTCAACAAATTCATTAGTTCCACAAAAAACATCAACATTTAATTGTCCATCAAAATCTTAGGATCAACAATCTCTCTCTTTTTTATGATGACAATTAACTTTGATTTTTTGTCAAAATAATATGAAACCACACTCCCCCTAAATCCGAGGACAGGTTTTTAACTCAATAAAGCACAATCATGAAGAGAATCATAAAATATTCAACAAAGCACAAATAATCATCTCAATAATTCAAGCTCCCCCTTAAGATATTCAACAAAACATCAATAAATTCTCCTCCTTTGTCATCTCAAAAAAAATAAGGAAGGGGAACCACAAATGATATATAACTTTTTAAAAGCCCATTATTTTAAAAAGATAAGTCAACTCATAAAGCTCAAAATAAAATCATTTTTCAAAATAATTCCATGTGGATCATCATTAGAGATAAGTATTTAACTAAGTAGATCAAGTCTAGCTATTCCATCAAATCCATACACTAAAGGTTAAGTTTCACCAAAACCCTAAATTAGCTATTACAGACCAAAATGCTAATTTGGGACTTGTCCAGTTAACACATCCATAATAATAGTAGAAGATAAAGTCTATTGAGAACCCTGTCCGGTAAACTGATAGTATAGTCCCATCGGACTGGTAGCTGGTTGTTGAGGATACTGAACCATCGGCTGAACATTTGAGCTTGAAGGCATTTGTTGATGAAATGGCGTTGACGATCCTACTCCCAATGGTCGTTCTCTAGATGGCCCTCCGCAAATAGTCCCCCAAAGGGCTACTATGCTCCAAACATGGTCTGACCTGTGGAATGTTGCTGAGCACTATACTATTGCTGGTATGCATAATGTGATGACTGCATAAACTGAAACATTTGTTCTAGATTTCCTCTTATTTTCCTAAATCCAGCTTCTATATGCGTATTCATTTGGGCCATACTCTTTTCTAGCCCAGCCATCTGATGTTCCATCATTTCTACATGTATACAAAGATCATCAACCTATTTACAAAGCAAATCTATCTTCTGATCCGAGCTCATTTCATTCTCATCATCTTCTTCTTCCTCAATCTGCACTTTCTGTGTTCTCTTATTTCTATTCTTCACCCATCTATTTTCTCTATACTCATATCTCATTAGCACAACGTTGCCCACATTAATCCACCCAGATGTCATGGTCTTGAATTTTTCTTTATCATGATTAATTTCCACTCCAAAATGGTCAAACACCCTTTGGAGCGCACCAACATAGGGCAACACTCCGGAGGGTTTCTGAAGGTGACATTTCATGTGATCCATCATGATATGTGCCAAATCTAACTTTATGCCTTCAACAATCTCATTCATAAAGTAAAGATCAAAGTCATTCACATTTGCATGATTTTTCCCTCTAGTCACAATCGTATAGGTTAGCACCAAATGAATGAATCGATGCTCAAGGGTTAATGATCCTGTTTTGTCACCCTCCAAGTGGAAACACATTTCCTCTTTCCAATACTATCAAACCTAATTTATTTTCCTTTAACAAAGGATGTCATATAAACATCATTATATGTGAGATTACTGTAAAACATTCTTATCGACACTGACACTGACATCCATTTATTTCTTTGGGTGACAAACTCGATCCATCCCAAATCTCCAAAATACTCTTATTTTCTCTTTTAAACCAACAAAATCGATGAGTTTGCAACCTATAACCTTTCAATTAACAAACTGATCATAGTATCTAATTTCTTGCTCCTCTTTTTTAAAATAGGCATTATCATATTTAGATATTTGAGCACACTTCTTGATTTTAGGCATTTTTCTTACAAATTCAAAACAAATCAACCAAGATAACCCAAAAGATTTACCCTAGACAGAGAAGCAACTGAAACCCTAGAAGATCAAGTGAATACCAACATTTTCTTGAAGCAAAGGGTCTCCAACTCTTAGATAAAATCCCTAAAACTTCAAATCAAAGCCAAATATCTTTAAATCAAGCCAAATCGGACTGATTTTGTGAGGTTTAGGAGTGAACGAACTTGGGAGAGGAAGGGTTTTGGAGAGAAAGAGTTTTGAAATTCGAAATGAAATGAAAAGAGAAAGTTGGGTATTTAAATCCCATAACGATAGGTCGACCTCCCACTTAGAGTCGGTCGACTGATGGATGCAGTGCCTTTCACTCTTCCCAGGTCTGCTACTGTCGGGGACCGACAACACATTGTAGGTCGACTGACAATGCTGACATTTTCGTCTTTTTGTGCATTTAAACCTTAATGTGATCAACTTAGCTCAATTTTTACCTCTTATTTTGGTCCACATATTTAATTGAAAATATTTGTTAATTACTCACACATTTAAACACACACACACCCGCATATCACAAATATCTAAATTTTAAAATGTACAGGTTCAGTCTCCCTAACAAAATTAATTTACTTAAACTTTAAAAAATTAGACATACCTGGATCATCCTTGGGAGCAATTGGTGTGTGTACCTTTGGTGGATTACTGATTTCTGACTTAGTATCCTTTAATTCCACTAATTTTTCTTTTGCTTGGTTTATCATTTTGATTTCTTCCTTCTTAGCAGTGGCATTTTTCTGGATTGGTTCGGTAAGAATTTCTTTGCCTTTGTCTGGTGCTTTGAGTTCTTTTTCCTCATTATGCTTTGGCACGACTTTGTAAATTGTCTTTTTCTTATACTGGGATCTTGCAGTTTGTTGTGGATAAGCTTTGTCAGCTCTCACATAACGAGCTTGCTATTGCTTGACCCTTCCATTTTGCACATGTTGATTCTTCTTCTTATGTAAATTGAACCTTGATTCCCTTGTTGGCATGGCATATTCATTGTATCTTTGGAATTATCTTAATCTCCGATTGGTACCTGCATCAAAATTTACTCTTTTTGTTATCCAGTTGTTTCTAGATCCGATAGGGTAACCATGCAATAAATAACAAGATTTTTCATAATGACCAAACTTGCCACAATAAAAATGCTTAATACTGTTCACACGTCTCTTCGAATAGTCATTGTTTCGTACGGGAGCACGATATTGTTAACGACTTTTGAGAAGCAACTTTGGTAACTGTTGGTTTATCAACAGATTTAGTACTCTCAATATCCTTGAATTTATTCATTGCTTCTTCAAGCTCCTTTTGTGTCTTCTCAAGTAACCGTTCATTGGTGCTAACATTTACCTGTAGACCAAAATTCATTTTATGTATAAATTCAAGATCATTCTTAAGAATTTAGCACTCATTTTCAATAGAATGGAGTTTCAAGATCATTCTTAAGAATTTGAACTCAATTAATGTCTCGATATTAGTGATAAAAATACAGTGAGAATTTTAAAATCTGATTTTAAACAAAAACGGGTAGCAAACAATTTAGCACGTAATCAGATTTTCTCAAAAAATCGTTTCAAAAATAATTTTCAATTTAAAATTTAGGAAAACAATTTCAAAGATCAAATTGCCAAGTAATAGATAATAATATCAAATATCAATTAATAGAAAATAACTTGGATTGATCTCACTAGGATTCTACCGAATAAATAATAATAAGCAATGAAAGTTCAAGTCGGCAATCAGCAATAATCCACTCCAAAATTTCTCAAGAAAATTCTCACAATACTCTCTGTATAATCGCAGAATAATCACTCTTAAAAAGCACTAGAACTGAATAGCTTTTCAGACTTGAATAATTGCGATTTTTTAAACCTAAAAAACGCAGGTCTATTTATATAGAATTAGAACAAGCCCTCTAACGGCTAGTTCCCATATATCATGACAAATAATTACTCCAATATACCCCTTATATCATAAAGACTCAATTCTAGTATAATTCACCTAATTATATCTTTTAAAATATCCAATTTAGTCCCTCAAATGTTTTCTCAATCTCAATTAGATAGGATAGAAACAATTTCATGAACCAAATTGAGAAATATCCAAAATACTTGAACCATATCTATAGGGATATTAAAATACTAACTACATATCTCAAAATCTATCAGATCCCTAACATATCTCGCATATCCAAACCATAAAATGGCTAGTAACAACTACTTTTTGGATCAAAACCATGAAATCCTCAAATCCTAAAACTGTTCATTGATTGACCGACCAGAAGGCATAAGTCGACCTCTTCGACCACCCGATTTAGGATGTAGCCCAAGACAAAAATTGTTCCCTCATAGGTCAACCTCTACTTATTCGTCTATCGACCTAATGATTCAGTGAGTTTCACAGATCGACTTCTCCCATTTGTCTATCGACCTAACGATTCAGAGAGTTTATCTTTTATCCATAGGTCGACCTAGCTGTCAACCGAAAGATTGAAAGAGTTTAGCTAATTCCCTTAGGTCAACCTATTTGTCTACCAAACGATTCAGAGACTGCTCAATCCTTTCACCTCATTATCAGTTAACCGGACCTCCTATGTAGGTCGACCGATCGAGTTGTACTTCTTCCTTAATTTATTTTTTAATTCAATTTCTTTGACCTTTTTGTCCCTTTAATCGATTTTTTTTCTCGGTTAACTCCACTAATATTAAAATTTACTTTTAATCTAATCTTTCTTAAATCAATATTTTTTTTTCAATTTCTCATAGAAACAAATATGTTAGCTAATTAGGATCCTATTAAAAAACACACATAATTGTAAAAACATTTTGCATCATGTGTGATCCTAATCGGGATACATTAAGAGTAAAAATTTAACATGAGTTGTTTTCCCCCTAAGTTCTTCAGGATCTTCAGTCTCTTAATATCCATCATCTTTGCCAGTCTCTTTAGTTTCCATTTAGCATTCATCTCAACTTCTTCATGATAATATCTTCAATAGAACTTATAAACTGAAACACTCAACAAATTCATTAGTTCCACCAAAAACATCAACATTTAATTGTCCATCAAAATCTTAGGATCAACACAAAGTATAATGAACCTAATCATTATCCTCGAAGCACTGGGAACGAATTGGACATGCAAAAGGTTCTTTCTGTTAAGAACCTCTCGGTGAATAGATGGATAGAGAAGTCCACCCTGCCGAAGAAGGCATCAATGTAGAATGTAATTTTCCCGGTCACATGGTGGTGCACTTGGACTCTCGACTCGGGGAAGGACAACACTAACTCGGGATAAGGAACAGAGTAGTTTGGGTATATTTCTCAGAATTGATCCTCTGAGATGCTACTCCCAAGGGCCTGATTATGTTAAGCTCAGGACGAGCGACAAAAGGGGTCGTTACTTCCCCCACTCCTCGGGCTTGAAGAACCATGAAGGAATTATTCATGGTTCTTGAGGGAGTTCAGTTATTGTCTCGACGTTGGGCCTGATAAAAGGCCTAACTTCATATTCAATAGCTCTAGAGTTGGGCCTAGCAGAGGGTCCAACCCTTGATTTATCATGGGCACTAGGAACTAAAGCGCTAGGGTTAAAACCCAAGCACCCTGTAGGAAGGGCCTCAAACAATGGCCCTGCATCATTTCCACCGTTATCAATAGCGATGTTAAACTATTTCGACTTAGAGTAAGACCCACGACGCTTCGACATCACTGGAGAATAACAAAGAACTGGAGAAAATAAGGAAACAAATATGATAATTGACAATCACTCGACATGGTGGTAAAGACGCGACTAAAAGAAAAGGAAAAAAAAAACAGCAGGACATAATAAGGACCGAACAAGGAAGTAATTCAAAATAAAGTAACTAATGGAAGAAACGATGAAGAACGTACCAGAGAGAAGATGTATGGAATGGGTAACGGTCATTGGAGAGTTACTGAAAAACACCAACGGAGATTTGAGAGTAAGAAGGTTTTAGGAAAATTGAAATGTGGATGCATATACCCCTTATATAGAGACGTCTACATAGGATTCTCACTAACTGACACCTGGAGAAGCTAGGTGACATTCCATTGAGTCAATCATGAAACGTTAAATGCTTAAAACACTAAGGGCACGAAACACAAGACATTGTATTTGCAAAATTTCCATTAGGTACATTGTTCGAGGGAGCACCATTTATATTCAATGCCTGATTCGGTCTTGGGAAAAACCTATCTTCGTATTCCCGAGGAATATTTTACCACATACTTGGGAATAGGGGCATTTGATGAAAGAAAATCGGAATAAGACTCATATGATTGCCACATGTTGACAAGGCACGTGCAAAGGAAGAGAGGCAACAAAGCATTCTATGTTTGCTGGTATTCCTACCCCAGAATGAACACTTTCTTGAGTCAAACCATACATTGAATGAGCCAACCTCTTACATTAACCTGTCTAGGGAACGAGAGTAATCTGCATTGGAAGAAATACCATATTCCTAATTTGGAAGCCCTATACCTGACAAACCAAGTTTCGGCTTCAACAATTTCCATTTAATTATTGGGTATTAATTTTGAAAAATATAAAAATTAAAGACAATAGTCAATATATATTTAAGAAAAAATTACCCTTTTGGTCTCAAAATTTGGAGTGAGTATTTATGTAGTTCCTAAAGTTTACAAAGTTGCACATCTATTCCCTCAAGTTTTATTTTGTGTCAATTTAGTCCTTTTCAAATTTCATAAAATAGTTTTACTCTTTAATTTTAGTTAGATTTGTTACAGAATATGGGTATGAATGTTGGAAAATATAAAAATTAAATGTAATAGTCAATATATAATTAGGAAAAAATTGCACTTTCGGTCTGTAAAATTTGAGCTAAGTATTTATGTTGTTCCAGAGATTTACAAAGTTGCACATTTACTCCCTCAAGTTTCATTTTTGTTTCAATGTGGTCCAATTATAAAATTCTGTTAACGAAAGAAGATGAAATGCCATTAATATAGGGATATTTTTATCAATTTCATTCTGTTAAGTTTGTTTGGGTTTTTAAATGGATCATGAGGTTTTCAAAGGGAGCACATCTGGTCCCTTATATTGTAATTAATGTTCAATTAGGTCCAACTAAAATTTTTGTTATGAAAATTAGACGAATTTCATTAATTTCTGGGTATTTTCATAATTTTTTATGCCCTTCTCTCTTTTTTGCAGCTATAAGAAGCTATTTTTGTATCCAATCTATTTTTGCACTAATGCATCTCGTAATTGTGGAGAACAAAAAAATTTACCCCTAATTTTGTTTTTTTAAAATATAGCACAACTTTTATAAAAATCAAGAGGAGTTCGTTAAAAATTTAAGATTAATTTAATTTTTATTAAAATATATGAGTAATTTTTTAAAAAAAACTTAATACAAGATTTATAAAAATAAAAAGGGATTCTTTTAAAAAATTAATAATTTTAATTAAATTTAATTGAATATAGGGATAAAACAATTACTCTCCATTATTTAATACAAGATTTTATAAAAAAGCAAAAAGGGTTATATAAATATATAAGAATTTTAATTGAATTTTGAAATATTGAGTACAAGAACAGGTTTGGAGAAAAAAATAATTTCTTATTACTGCAAAAAGAGAGAATGACATCAGAAATAACAAATATACCCCCAAAATATTTCATTTCATCTAATTTCTCGACAAAATGTTCAATAGTACAAAATTGAAGTCAAATTGGAATAGAGGTTGTAATAAATTATTTGTTGGTTTTAATAGAGTTGATGATAGATTATTATAATTTTTGTTTCGAGAAAATGAGTGAGAGATTTACCCAAGAGTGAGATAATTGAGTAATTTTTAGTAATAGAGTAAGAAATTGTATTGCTCTCTTGTAATCTCTACCTAAAAAGAAAGGGTACTTTTCAGTTACTTTTGGTTCTTCTAATTTATGTTTTTCAATTAGGGGTTACATGCCCATTCTTTAATTGTAATTTTAGAATTTTGATTTATAATATGACATTTTTTTCTAATTATAATATGATAAATTTTTTAATTATTAAAGGTGATGAATAAAGATCGTAACTCTCTTTTTGGGTGTTTGTATTGGAATTGACAACAAAAAAAATACAATTAAAAAGATTATCGTGTACTTCTCAAATTCTTTTTTTTTTTTTTTTTTTTATGTTAATTAATTTTTATTTTTATTTTGAAATTTTATTTTTACTTCTCAAGTATACACGCATGATTTACCTTTCCAATTTTTTTTTTATTTTTTTTTTACTAGCACATAACCCGTGCCTAAAGGTAATTAAAAAAATAACTTTACAATTATTTCATATTGTGTTTATTTTCTAAAATTGTGTGTTCAAGTACGGGTTATATGCTAGTATTCTATAAATCCATACATATTTTACATTTGAGACATTTTTTACCATTAGATGGTTAGAGATGCTTCTGACCGTTGATTTAATTTTTGTTGAAAAACTAAAATAAAAAACTCTCAACAAAATATATTTTCATGATTAATGTATTTGAACTATGTACAAAATATTGATGATTAATGTATTAAATTAAAATATAACTAATATCTATTAAATAAATCAAGTCATATTTGTTTTACATTTGAGATATTTCTGACTATTGGCTGGTCGTAAATATTTCCAACTGTTTATTCATATTTTGTTGAGAACTAAACATTGAACTTGCAACAAAATAAATTTTCATGATTAATGATTTCGAACAAACTATAAAATCTTAATATAATGAAATAATAGTACCTTTAGGCATAGCTTATATACTAGTCTATATAATAAGATAGCTTACTTACAAAGAAAGTCATCCGATCAAAAGATAAAAGAGGTTATAGTTTTTACCGTTGAATTATCTTAATCCACATATAAGTAAAAATGTTAGCATTAATGTAAATTAACACCCCTTCCCTATTCTCTTCCTCATCCTCCCATTGTCTAAGTGCTATTTTTTTTTTTCCTTTTCCATTTCTTTATCTTTATTTCTATCTATGTACATTACACACAACACAACTTCGTTACAATCACTCCAATAGGCTCAATATTCTTTAATTTCCTATCGCCAAACACTGTAAAAAATATGAACGTGATCGGTGATGGTCGGTGAGGATTGTAGAGGTTGGTGATTTTTGGATCTGGTTGGCGATGGTCAGATTTGGTATGATAGCCCTCGTCTCAATCTTACACTCTACCTCTATTTGTAGTGGATCTCTAATATTATCTCTCTCTCCCTCTCTTCTTCTTCCCCCTTGCTCAATTTTGTGTGATTTATTTTTTATTTCCAAACGTCAGTCGCCGCAACCAATTAACAACTACTAGCACCACGCTAGAAACTAACGAAACGCATGCACCTCAACTGTCTGCCCTAATGTCTCACTTCCACAATCATTCTCTATTTTTAGATCTAGAAACCACAGTTATCAACACCACCACCCACTGCAGATCCAACAATAATATTCCAGGTAAGATTTCATTCTCTTTCTTTTCATTCAGATCTGAAATTCTTGAATGCAATTTATATAGAGATTTGTATTTGTTTATAATTCTTTAGCGTTTGGTAATTTCTATTTTAGATTTCTTGAATCTGAAAGGAGAAGCATGAAGTGTATAAATTCAAAATCTATTTTTTTATTATTAGATTTTTACAAAAACAAAATCTATTTGTTGTTTTTAACAGATGATATCCATTCTTCTATATTTGTTAATTCTTTCTTCTAAAAATAGAAATCGGTTATGACAGGGTATTAGTTGACTTATTGATTTCATATTTTTGTTTCTTCAAGTTCAGAAGAAAGATTTATTGGTAGGTACCTAAAGGAGAACTATGAAGTTGTTTAGATATCTCATTGCAACTGTCTAATGGTAATTACTCAAAATTAGTTTAGGATTTTTGTAATGTGAATGCTTAAACTTAGTTTATATTTATCCTCACTTGTATCAAAAGATTTGATGTCTTTGTTTTTTATACATTTTTTATAATTTTGAGTTTATTTTTCACTTATATGATATCTATAACCACATTCAAAACCACCTCATCTAGAAGCCTAACCATTCGTTCACTCATTGACTATACAGTATGTGGATTAATAGAGAACATATTGAACACTTTATGTTAGAAGTAGGATTTCACTTTTGTACCTATTGACCTACAAATCTACCCCAGAGGGGGTCAATTGGATAGTTATAAAAAAAATTAAACAATTAATATGTGAAACACACAAAGTGCCAATTTTCCTATCTAGTTATTTTCGTGAGTTTACAGTGGAAATATATTTATCTAATTGCACAACCAAACAGATAGAGATAGAGAAATTCAACAAGTAGATTTATTCTGATTCGACAAGCTACTTTTACCAACATCCAGTCCCTTAAGCTCTTGTAGGGATTTCACAAGCCACTAACCCTGATTCCTTTCCCAAGTAGTAACCAAACCATTACACTCGATTTCAGAGGCTCTCAGTCTCATAATCAAACCTTTACAATTTCTCATTTCACACGCTAAGGAAGAACTCTATCTTTTTACGAAGTTAAAGACTAGCTTAATTTTATTATAGGCAAAATAAAAAATAATCTTTTTACATGCTAAGAATCAAACTTATCGACCCTGATTAGGCACCGACTCAAATGTGTCTAATCTTCTCCCACTCACCAATAAAAATATATATATAGTTTCTTCCCACATGAGCTTCTACCGCCTCAATATAATATATATGCTCGATTAATGTCTTGATAAACTATATGATAGAACTATGTGAGAAAACAAATCTGATTTTACTCAATTTAAGCACAAAGATAATGTTAATAAGATTTCACACATACAAAAAAAAAGCTTCACAAGATTTTCAATATAAGCATAGTTAATTTTGAGCAAGTAAACAAGAATAATCTCACCATGATTTCTTTTAGAAGATCGTAGGAAAGACTTAAACTCGAAATAACAAAAACATTGATTTCTTCAAAGCAACTTTTTCTCTTGAAAATACTCTCAGCGAAATAATACTCTCTTCATAAATATGGCAGATTGAAACTCTTGCTCTTGATTGTTATTTAGTTTAAACACGTAGGTCTTATTATATAGATTTCAAACTATGCTTATAACAGCTAATTTTCAAAATATAATACCATTTATGACACATGTAGACCCCATATAAGATACACCTTCAAATTAGATATATTTGATTTTAAAAATACTCTTTGAAAAACTCAATTTAGTCCTCAAAACTTCTTTGTTTCAAAATTGTTAAATATAAAAAGTATTTTTATCAGTTAAACTCATAGAATCAATTAATATAAGGATTAATTAATAGGATCTTCAAAATACATGATAGACATATGAAACATACTTAAATCCACTTAAAATAAGATTTTATAACATTCAAAATCATAGAATTTGGGTTGAAGATCTTGAAAAATGAATCAGTCAACAATCTGATTCTAGATGCATCGGTCGACCGAAAATCCCGCCGGTTAACTAGCTCCCTCAGAACGGTCCTAGTTTTGAACTTTTATCACCCTAGACCAGTCGGCTGGCCATATTGGCGGTCGACTGTTCAAGCCAAAAGCCAAACCCCAATAGCTACTGATCTTGCAAGCCAACCAAATTTCAAGATAATCAACCATTTGAACCAGTAGTTGTTCTTTCTATGCATTGCTTCTATCAGTCAATTACTCACTTGCTCAGTCAACCTTATGGTCCTGAACCTTTTATCTTTGTCATATATTAAAATATTTTCTTGATCAATACTTTACGAAAAATATTTAAACTCTTGAATTTATCAGTTCTGACTATGATATGCATAATATAATCGTTTTTAAGTGTCATGCGTGATCCTAATAGAGTAGAATTAAGAGCATAAAAGTATTGAGTTGTTTTACCTGGAAAACAAAATTTCTCTTCTACTTCAAAAAAAGCTTCAACATCTCACTTGAAACGTTCTTGACTCTTTTGTAAAATATCAGTTTTGTAAATCTTCATCGAGCATTATCTTTAATATTTAATCTTTTTCTCATTTGCTCAAACAAATCTAAGACCACTTAATAAACACATTAGTTCCGTAAAATATTAATGTTAAATTGTCAATCAAAACAATTAAGCTCAACAATCTCTCCTTTTTTTATAATGACAATTAACTTTGATATTTTCTTAACAAAATATGTAACAACGCTCCCTCTAAACATGAGGACGGGATTTTTTAACCCGTTTAAAACGATAATGAGAAAAATATTTTTTTTAAATATGCAATATAATTCATAAATCATTTTACTCCCCCTTTCTAATTATCTTCATGAATTCACGTAAGGAGAACACAAAAAATAATGAAAACGTCATATAACTTCTTCCTTTTTGTCATCTCAAAAAGTGAGGATGAAGTATCAAAACATCTATTCTTAACACCAAATGTTTTTCGAAATAACTCCTCGTTATGAGTTAGAAAAAATTTCTATGAAAATTACTCTTATAAAGGATATTTTCAAAAACACATTTAACCTTTCTAAAATTCATTTTTTCAACCTTTTAAGTTTTGAAAATAATATATTTTTCAATAAAGCATAAAAACTAATTTTTAACCAATTTAAAATATCAACATTTTTATTTAGATTTAAAGAACAATTTTAATAAACAAATCATCATAAGAAATAATATTTATATGGATCATATTGAGGCAATGTAAGATTAAGCATAAATTATCAAAATAGAACCAAAGAAGATGATGATAATAATAATAATAATGATGATAATAATGATAATAATAATGAGATGATAATAAAAATAATAATAATAATAATAATAATAATAATAATAATAATAATAATAATAATAATAATAATAATAATAATAATAATAATAATAATAATAATAATAATAATAATAATAATAATAATAATAGCCAGCCATAAACCTAAATAATGCTAGATGTTCATCACACACCATACCTTACTATTACTAACCAAAATAAATTTGATGCCTTTATAAATTATAATATTACACATTGATCACTGATATGGATCGAGAGCAGAAAAAGGGTAGTACGATCCATAAGAGCTATCGGATGGAAGACATTGGTGATATATGCTTGGCTAACTAACTGTGTTGGAAGGCATCTGCTAATAATAAGAGCTAGATGGGCCAGATATTCCGGGTGGCATGTGAGAACCATATGGTTGAAAATTGTGCATCATCCTTAAGAGGTTCTCTATAGAATTTGTTATTCTTTCCATTCCCAGATCCATTGATGTTGACATTCTTCCAACTTGAGTGAAGATTCTGTTAAGCCTTTCGTTCATCCCATTAAGCCGCCAATCAACCACTTCAGTATATTGTTGGAAATTATCAAATTAACTCTGTAAAAGGTCCATCCTTTGATACACACCTCCGAACCCCATTTCGTCTTCATTTTTCTCAACCTCTATTTCTCATTCTTCCCCTCTTCTTCTCATCCATCTATTACTCACAAGTTCATAACTCATTAAAATGATATTGTTTGCATTTAACTAAGATGGACATGTCATAACATATGTTGAACACTCTTCATCATTAAGGACCCCAAGAGTTTTGAAAAAAATCTTTGAAAAACATCACCATAAGGAAAGACCTGAAAAGACACTCCTAATTGATATCTCATATGCTCAAACATTAGATATGAAATATCAATAGTTGTTCCACTTAAGATTGATGATAGGAGACACAAGTCAAAATCAGTAACAGTCGCATGGCTCCCTTGGAAGACCTAACTTTTGCATGTGCATACTTTTTAATTGTATTTTAGAACATTTAGAAAAATAGAGGGGTACATTATGTTTTTTAAATTTTTCTTTAAAATTTTTAGGGATTATTTGATTTTAAAACATTTTAGGGTATATGTAATTTTAAAATTCTAATTTTAATAAATTTTAGGGATTGAATGAGTATTTATAATATTATTTTAGGGTTATATATATAATTAAAACAAAAAAAAAAAATCCCCTCATTCCTATCCACAAGAGGCGGTGGATTAGACAAAGGTAGAGTGGAAGAAAAAAAAAAAGATTAATCCCTCTCTTGCCATCTTTCTCTCTCTCTCTATACATCTTTATCTCATTCCTCTCTCTCTATATATTTCTCTCTCCTCCTCTCGGTTTCCTCTTGTCTTCTTGAAGTTATTAACATGGTAATCTTTCTCTCTCTTTACCCTATATACTCCCTCTCTCTACAATCTCTCAAGATTACACTATAGGTGTTTTACTTTTATTAATTATTATTTTGTTGCTTAAACTAATATTTTTAACAGTCAATTAATATTTTTCTACAAATTTAAATTATTAACACGAAAATTTTTGTAATCGTTACTATAATAATTTTTGTATAATTAATATAGATATAGAAAAGTGGGGGTGCAGTAATTTCGTATAATCAAAATTTGGGGGATAAAAAATGATGCATTTTAGGGTCATGCATTGTATATTAGGTTTATTTCAAATAAATTATTAATTTAGGCCCTATCGTTGTTAGCTTCACAGGCGACGCCGTCCGCGTAGTATTTCGGTGATAGTGTTTTTGGTAGCGCGAAAATCGAAATGAGTGTACTGTCTTCTATGTAAATTGACAAAGTATATTTTTGTATAAATTGTGGGAAAAAATGTTTATTAAAATAGACGATTTTATAACGTTATGCGGATCAAGTAGATTTTTAAATGTGAAAAGTGTTTTTTGTTATCCGATTATGTCATAGTTGTCTTCTCGTCAAGAGGGTATATCATGTGAGATGTGAATTACCTGTCAGGCAAGACCTGCAGGGTGGATATTTGTTGTTACCTGTCAAGTAAGTTCTACAGGGTGGATTTTTGTTGTTACCTGTCAGGTAAGTTCTGCAGGGTAGATATTTGTTGTTACCTGTCAGGTAAGTCCTGCAGGATGGATATATGTGGACCTGTCAGGAGTGCAAATCCTGCAGGTAGTTGTCCCTACCATTGGAGATATTAAATGGTCCTGACATTGATAGTCACTTTAGATGGCACAGTTATATAAGTTACGGTACCGTCGTAATTCCCGATCATGAGGTGAAACGATCCTATGGCTAGTAGAAAATATGAGTGCGGTATTTTATTATATGTCAAAATGTTGGATTGGTTGATTTAAATATATTATCTTATTGCAATGGTAACAGTGGAAAATTATTTCGGCATGGTATGCAGTTATATGATATTATATTTGGAAAAATAGTATTTGATAGTTATACTTGATTCATGAAATATTTTTATATTATGAAGACAGTACATCGATAAAATATTTGGTTTCAGGTTCCGTAGCTAGGAGCGTGTCCACTACTAGCAATAAGTAGAGTCGGGAGGTGGGGTCATTTAAGAGGGTTGGTCGGATAGATGTGAACCGTGGAAGGTTCATTTTTTTATAGTTTTATTGTGAATATTTGGGACAGGTATATTCCCAAAATTTCGAAATGGGTAAATATATTTTTGAAAATATATATATATATATATATATATATATATATATATATGAATATTTGTTGATCGGTCAGATAACGTCAAGTCGACGTCACGCCCGACCTCGGGCGATGGGGGCCCAGAGTGGGGGTGTGACATCCCTCCTCTAGGAGTAATAGAATAAGTTATTAATGAGTGGAGAATTCGATTTTCCAACCTCCACAACCCCACTTTGCTAGTAGTAATATTTAAATTTTTTTTTGGCTTCATTAACATTAAAGTTTTGCATAATCCAAAAGAAGTTATGTTTGCGGAAAAATGTTCCCTTATCAATCTGAATAATTTTAGAAAACTCTTCAAGAGATAAATCAATATCCACCCTATTAACATATGAATGAAGATTATCATACTCAATCGTCAAATTAGAGTAAAACATTTTTAACCTATGTGAAAACCATGGGTTACTTCTAGATAAAAAAAAAAAAAAAAAGTCTATCCCAATCTATCAAAACTTTCCTTGAGATTGATGTGATTATTTCTCAAATTAGCAAACTCTATTGGCCTAGCACAAACAACCCTTCGATTTACAATTTCCTCATTGTGTTTCTTCTCATTTTCCTTACCTGTAAAGTAAGTTTCATCAAAATTAGGATTTTTTCTTGTTCTTACCCTTTTTGGCAGTTTGCTTAACCCCCATAATCACAAAATCAAACACTTAATCAAGGATATTTCAAACCTTAACACACAATCTTAGGCAACCAAAAGTTCCTTTCACGAATACAACCAAATCAAGCACAAAAGGTGAAATAAATCTTACGTAATTGAAGAACTACCATTGGATTACTTGAAATCGTGAGATTTGCCTTCAAAGCACTTAACACTGACCAAAAGTAAAGGAATCTTCAAGTTTGATTGAAGGATTTTGGTTTTAGGAAATGATTTTTTGAAAGGAAGTGAAAGGTTTGGACAAAATAAGAAAAATGACCTAAATATGGCATTACACACGTTGACAGTCGGTTGACTGGGTAGAGAGACGGTCAAGTGGACTTTATTAAAAAAACCATCCTTATAACTGACCGCCTTTTTTTGGTCGACTAGTCACTTGGTCGGTCAACTGGTTAAGCTTATTTTTGAACTTTTTGTTTTACTTAGCCTAATTCATTTCTCAATTGATTCACATAAATATTTATTCTAAAAAATCATTTTGACATGTTAAATTAACACTTATAACTATAAATCTAATAAGTGGAAAAATGTGATGCACTTGTCTCATTAACAAAAATTTTATATTTCTGCTTTAGGAAATTCGACATATCTGTATCGTCCTTGGGAGCCATTGGTGTGTGTACCTTAGATTTATTTTCAACACGAGTCTTGATATCCATTACATTAACTGATTGATCATTTGGTTTATTCACCTTGATAATGCCTTCCTTTTGGAAGGCAAACTTTTAAACATTTTCAGTTATAATCTCTTTACCTTTATGGGACACTTAAGATTGATTTGTTTTGGTTTCAAGAGTAGCAATTTTTTGTTGTGTCCTAATATATTTAATTTGAAAAATATAAAATGGTGTAATGTCATTTTATAGTGCCTCAAAAAGTTGGTTTACACAACAACTATTTTTGTCTTCATAAATTTAAACTAAAATGACACTTTTAGTATCCTCATAACCTATTGGGGTGGCTGTTAATAAAGTACAAGTACGAGATATTCCAAAAGTTCAAGTGTAGCAATAAAATTTCTATTGCGACGCTTAAGTTTATCCCAAAACGCCAATTCCATAGTACTGCATGAGCTTAATTAGTGAAAAAGTCAAATTTGCTTGGAGCATTAATTTTAGGATTGCACTACAAATTCATTCCTTAAATCATAGCTATAGAGTTAACATTTGTGCATTTGTCATTTCCCATTAATTTCAAACACTTCAAGTTTTCTTGGCAAAAAATAAAAAATAAAAATATGTGTTACTACTTTTATTTTAAAAAAAATTCAAGCATTGCAAGTATAATATTTTGTAACAGCGCAGTTACATTCCACTAAAATATTACACTGTAATTAGGATTGTAAAGACCCAAATCATTCGTGAACTACTCTAGTTAGCTTGATAACAGCTCGTTCGAAACTCTTTTATTTAGTAAATTAACAAAATTCAAGCATTTACGTAAACTCGTTTATTAAATAAAACCACATATTCGATCTCGTTTGGTTAATTGAACAATTCTTATACTTTTAGTACGAAAAAAAATAGTAAAATAACTCTTGAATTCCTTTAATAGTGGAATCTTATATATTCAATCTTTCAAGAGCTCAATAAAATTAAATTTTCACTCTATAAATAACCATTTTTGGATGTCAAAAATGCATTTCTTAACGGTGATTTTCTTGAGGAAGTCTATATGCATACTTCTCCCGGCCGAGCTGTGATAGGTGTGATCTACCTACGTATTTTCAAACCGAATTAAGTTGGTTTTCGAGCGTTTATATAGTATTTTATTATGTTTTAATTAGTTTTCATACTTTTTGTATAAATTAGGTGTGTGGAGCAAAAAGATAGGAAACTAGAGCGAAAACGATGAGATCGAACCGAAGGCGAGTCGAAGTTACGGTGGATAAACAAGTAAGGAGGCAAAAATATGAAGGAAGCCCACCGCCTAGGCGTCTAGACCTCCACCTAGGCAGTAAAGATGCTGAGAATGACAAAAGGCTACTGACAGCCCACCGCCTAGGCAGGAAATTCCTCCGCCTAGGCGGAAACCCCAGTAGAAACATTTCCAAGTCAACCGCTTACTTCTTCGCCTAGGCGGTTACCAAACTTGGAAAGCCAGTATAGGTGTTGTAACTTCAAGACTATTTTGTTCTACTATGAAATCCTATTTTGGAAACACTCAAAACATGGAAGTTGTATATCTTTTTCCTAGATTTCCATAGGTTTTTGAATCACCTCAATCGGAGTTCAGATGAAGAAGTTATAGTCAAAACAAAATTGAAAACCTGCAGTAACTTCGCCTAGGTGAAGTTTCCTTCGCTGAGGCGAAGTTCCGACAGAAAGTTAACTAACCTAACTTCACCTAGGCAAAAATTCGGCAGCACAACCTTGATATTTATTAGATATTTTGAGATCTTTTGCCTATAAATACCCCTCTCCTCCCCCTTCTCCCGCCTCTCTTGGTTTTTTTAGCACCTTAGGCTATATTTAAGCCTAGGTTTAGGAGTTTTAGAGGTAGAGCTCACATCCCAAAGTGGAGAAGACGGCGAATCGATCGTTGAACGTTCTTAGCGATTTATCTTCGGACGAGACTAAGTTCTTCGATTATTTTTCCTTATTTCTTTATCTTAGGATCATGTGAGCATGTTTAGCTTGATTTATATGTTTATGTGGCTATGGCCATGAGTTAAATATAGATTGTAGTAAGGATTAACGGTATATTTAGAAATATGTTTGTTTGGATGATTTCGGTGTTGCGTTTATGTTTGTTCTTCGTAGTTTGATTTTGTTTATTGTATTATTTGTTTATTATGCTTAGAATGGTAAATGGAGAATATGGGGTCTTGACAAACCCCGAATTCGGATTAGGGTAAACAAATGCCACGATTCTATAACCCGGTCGGGGTTTGAATCGTGGACAATCGATGACGTTGAGGCAAGACTCACGCGACCTAGGGTCATTAAGACATTGAGAGGGACTTCTTCGTTGACACAAAGTTGCGTTATATCCCTCATCTTACACTCGGGAGAGGTGGTGAGGGAGTTTTAGAAGATTGTCGATAGGGTAAATACAACGCGACGATCCAATAACCCGAGAGAGAGTTGGATTGTGTGCAATCAATGACGCTGGGTGAGACTCATGTGACCTAGGGTCGTTAAGACGTTGAGGGGGACTTCTTCATTTACTCAAAGTCATGTATTCCCCCGTCTTACACTCGGGAGAGGTGGCGGTGGAGTTTACGTACAGAGATTGTCATAATTTAAACACCGTAAACGTGAGTAAATCGAGATTGAACACGTATTTGTAAACACATTAATCCCTAGGCAATTCTTCACCCTAAAACATATTAGTATATTAGTGTAGTTAATTTAGGTTATATTAGTATTAGTTTAATTAATTAAATACATTTGTTTTTCGCCTAAATAAAGTAAGGTCACGACAAACGCGGTATTCGATAGTAACGACACCAATCCCTGTGGATATGATAACCCGATCTTAACGATCACACTATACTAAAACTTTAACCTCGTACACTTGCAAGTAGTCATATACTTCGAGGGTGTAAATCCTCGGCGTACAAGCAGCCCCTCGAAAAAAGTTGGTCGCTTTCACCGTGCCCTTTATGGTTTGAAACAAACTCCACGTGCCTAGTTTGCCAAATTCAGCTCTACTATTCATCAGTTTAGGTTCACACCTAGTGCTCATGATTTGGCTCTGTTTATTCGCCATACTGCCAACAGTATTATCCTTCTTTACTGTATGTGGATGATATGGTTATTATTGGAGATGATTTACATGGTATTTCTGAACTCAAAAACTTTTTTAGTGGTCAATTCGAGATGAAAGATCTTGGCGTGCTCACCTATTTTCTTGGCCTCGAAATCTCATCTAGTTCTGATGAATATTTTCTCTCTCGGGCCAAGTATGCCTTGGATTTCTTTCCAAGGCTGGGATCACTGACTCAACCACTACCACTACTCCTCTCGAGTCAAACATTAGACTTACCCCACTTGATGGTTCACCTCTTCAGGATGTCACTCTATATCGCCAACTAGTTGAAAGTCTTGTATATCTTACTATCACTCGCCCTAACATTATCTATGTCGTTTATCGGGTCAGCCAATTCTTGTCCGCTCCTTGGACCACTCATTACTTAGTTTTTCTTCGTATTTTTTGGTATATCAATAGTACTTTATTTTACGGGCTTCATTTCTCAGCTCAGTTTGCTCCCGTTTGACAAGCTTATTCTAATGCCGATTGGGCAGGAGACCCCACCAACAAATGTTCAACCACTGGTTATTGTATCTTTTTGGGCAATTTTCTCATTTCCTGGCATAGTAAGAAACAAACTGTGGTTACCTCGCTCCAGTACTGAAGCTGAATATCGTGCCATGACTGATGCAACTCAAGAATTTCTCCGACTTCGATGGCTACTCGCTGACATGGGCATCTCTTCTCCTGCTACCACTACCCTACATTATGACAATAGGAGTGCTATTCAGATCACTCACAATTATGTATTCCACGAGCGTACAAAACACATCAAGACTGATTACTACTTCATCCGTCATCACATTCTTCAGAATACGATTTGTCTATAATCCGCCAGTTCAGCCAATCAGACAACAGACATTTTCACTAAGGCTCGTCCACACGGATGCTTTCACTTTCTGGTTTCGAAACTCAAGTTCACCTCTCACTTACTGCCTTGAGTTTGAGGGGAGATGTTAATTGATAGGTGTAATCTACCTACATATTTTCAAACTGGTTTTGTTAGTTTTAGAGTAGTTTTTATATTTATTTTATTATGTTTTAATTAGTTTTTATACTTTTTGTATAAATCAGGTGTGTGGGGCAAAAAGATAAAAAACTGGAGCGAAAACGATGAGATCGAACCAAAAACGGTTGAAGAACGGTGGAAAACGAGTAAAGCGGCAAAATTCTGAAAGAAGCCCACCGCGGCAGCGTCCAAACCTCCGCCGCGGTGGTGAAAATACAGAGAATGACCTATTCTTGTTGGACACTCACCGCCTAGGTGGTGAAATTGTAGGATGTCATCCTAATCCACCGCCTTCTTCATCGCCGCGACGATCAGCCAACCGACCTACTCACCGCCGTGGCAATGACCTTTGCACAGACTTAAGATATTTTTAGATATTTTTTGAGATGTTTTTCCTATTTAAGCTCTCATTCTCCCTCATTTTCTTCCTCTCTCTGGCCATTAGAGCCCCTTAGGCTATACTTAAGGTTGGATTTAGGAGTTTTAGAGGGAGAGCTCACATCCAGAGGTGGAGGAAGATGGTGAAGCGATTGTTGAATGGGTCAAGCGCCGAATCTTCGAATATAGGCTAAGTTCTTCAATTTCTTCCCTTATTTCTTTAACTTAGGATTGTGGGCATGTTTAGCTCGTTCTTATTTGTAAATGCGGTTATGGCCGCTAGTTAAATATGGATTGTATAGGGATTAACAATATATTTATAAATATGTGTTTCGTATGATTTCGGTGTTGTGTTTATGTTTGTTCTTCGTAGTTTGATTGTGTTTATCGTATTTGTTGGCCTAGTGAATACCCAAGAGGAGGGTGAATTGGGTAATTAAAAAATAATCAGAATAAAAATTTAATAAATCATGTAATTAATTTTATACCTAAATTAATTATTATCTTTATAACACAGTGGAATAATATTATCAATCTAAGTACACATCCAAACAGCAAAAATAATAAAGTAGTAATGCAGCACACAAAAGATTTATACTGGTTCACCAAGTTACTCTTGGCTAATCCAGTCCCCCGAGCTCCACGGAGGTCGCACCCACTAAAACCAAGATTCCTTTAAAGGTAGTAACCAAACTCACACACCGATTCTTTTACAGACTCATAATCAACCTTTACAATATCTTTTTCTCAGGCTAAAGAAGAACATCTACTTTTTACAGGCTAAAGAAAACCTGATCATTTTTAATACTAGGGCTCAAGAATCAAAACCTCTCACAAACACTCAAACGATCATTTTCACAGGTAAGGATGGAACCTTTACAAATCACTCAAAACACAATTTTTATTCAGGAAGAATCACTACATCAATCTCTTTACAGGAAGAGACTGAAACTCAACTACCCTTGATTAAATATCCCCAATAGTACTTAACCCGTCACAACTCACCAATACAAAAATTAATAAGAAGTAAATCTCACTCGAAGCTTCTACCACCCCAGATAAACAATAACTCAATTAATATCTCAATTAGTGATAGAAATACATGAAATAAAAATTTTTGATTTTAACAAGATATGGGTAGCAAATTGGAGCACGTAATCAAATTCAAGAAATTGTTTGTAAAAAATATTTTCTTCAAAAATCATAAACAAATTCTAAGATCAATTTCCAAATATAAAATCAATAAACAAATAATAAGCAATTTGGAAAGATCTCACCCAGAATACACTGAAAGAAAATAGTATTGCAATGTAACTTCAAATCGGTAGCAGCAATGATCAGCAAATGACTCTCTTAGAAAAGCTCACTCAATTCTCAATAAGATATCTCTTAGAAAATCTCACTCAATTGATATATCCTGATCTCCTTTGATAATATATGAGTTCTCTCTCTTAGAATGATTGGATATAAATAAAAATTCGCAAGTCTATATATAGGAATATGAAATCAGCCTTATAACGGCTAGTTTACATGTGTCATGACAATTAAAATATCTTATAGACCCCTTATTTCATAAGGACATCGTTTAGGTTTAATTCCACTTAAAAATATCTTTCAAATCTCTCAATTAAACCCCCAAAGTATTTCTCAATCTTAATAAATAAGTATAGAATCTATTTCAAGTACCAAATTGAGAAACATTGATATTTAATGAACCATATTAATAGGATTTAATTAGTATATGAACCATATCTTAAATATAGAGAATATCCCTGAAATCTCTCTCAAATCCTAACAAAAAACGGCTACTTTTGGATATAATATCGGATCAAACAGTATCCTGAAACAACACATTTAGTCAACTACCCAGTCGATTGCCCAATTCAGGTTGTAGCCAAGCTATCGTTGCTGCGTGCATCGGTCGACCGCCCGGTCAACTCATAGATTCAAAGAGTTCAGCACTTCTTCATCGGTCGACCTATCGGTCGACTTGTTGATTCAGAGAGTTCAGCCATTCTCGGACGGTCGACCTGTTAGTCGACTTAGAGATACAAGAAGGTACAGCTTCTATGTCCGGTCGACTCACCAGTCGACTGTTGTCACTGGATCTCTTTTTTGAATACGTTTTTAACTCATTTTCTTTTACAATTTTGCCATTTAATCCATTTTCTTCTTTTAATTAGCTCCACTAATATTCTTATATTCCATTTTAGTCATTCAAAATTATTTCTTCTTATTTCACGTAGGAGCAAATAATTTAACTTAATCAAAACACATAAAAGATAAAATACATTTTGTGACATGTGTGTGTTCCTAAATTGGATATTAAGAGTTAAGATTCACCTAGGTTGTTTTCCCTAATTTCTTCAAACTCTTAATTCTTCTTCATCATCTTGACATCTTCATTTAGCATCCATTCTATTTGACGTCTTCATTATTGGAACTTTAAATCACTGAAACACTTTAATTAAACATTAGTTCCACCAAAACATCAATACTCAATTGTTCATCAAAATCTTAGAATCAACAATATTGTTTATTTATTATGCTTAGATAGATACATAGAGAATACGAGGTTTGACAAACCCTGGATTCGGATTAGGATAAACAAACGTCACGATTCAATAACCCAATCGGGAGTTGGATTGTGAATAATCGATGACGTTGAGGCAAGACTCACGTGACCTAGGGTCGTTAAGATATTGAGGAGGACTTCTTCGTTGACTCGAAGTCATGTATTCTCCTATCTTACACTCAGGAGAGGTAGCAGTGGAGTTTTAGAGTTGAGATTGTCGATAGAGTAAACACAACGTACGATTTAACAATCTGGTCGGGAGTTAGATTGTGTGCAATTAATGACGTTGAGACACGACTCATGCGACCTAGGGTCGTTAAGACATTGAGGAGGACTTCTTCGTTGACACGAAATTGCGTTATATCCCCCATCTTACACTCAGGAGAGGTGGCGAAGGAGTTTTAGATACCGAGATTGTCAAATAGGTCGAACACCATAAACGTAAGTCAATCAAGATCGAACGCGTATTTGTAAACCACATTAATCCCTAGACAATTTTTTCCCCTAAAACATATTAGTATATTAGTATAGTTAATTTAGGTTATATTAATATTAGTATTAATTAATTAAATACATTTGTTTTTAACCTAGATAAAGTTAGTTCATGATAAACACGATACTCGATAGTAGCGAACACCAATCCATGTGGATACGATACCCGATCTTAACGATCACACTATACTAAAACTTCGACCTCGTACACTTGCGAGTAGTCAATACACGAGTGCGTAACAAATGCACCACCGTACATTAATGTATTATGGGTTTGGCCCACGTGGCCTATTAGAGCAAAGCCTTAGCCCCCACTTCCCCTATAAATATGTGTATATATCGTTGTATTCTTATATCTCTTTCTCATAATATCAATATATGATTCATTCTCCCACTTTTCAATTATCTTAACAGTTAAAATTACGGTGTATGTTATTAAAGGTGGCTATCACATATAAAGTTATTTATTCAAAATAATTATATTATATTATATCCTTTGAAAATAATCTCGCTACAATAAAAAAATATTAAGCATGTTCTAAGTTTAGACTCTAGAGAGGTTAAAAATGCTTAATTTGATGTGACTAAATTAGTCTGGGGACATAGACAAGTATTTATTTTGCAGCTGAATGTTGTCATTTTAGTTAGATAGAAACTTAATATGGTGCTCCCACATTTTTTTAAGACACTCATCGGTCGTACGCATCACTAACTTGTATGAAAAGAGTTTAATGCATAAGTTTGAAGAGAGATGCACATTTCGTGTCCATTGTATCCTAGTGGGAGGCGTTAGATTATGGAGTGGTTCGTCTGACCCGTGGAACATCCACATGGGTGCCAAGTTCCATGAACAACCACCATGTGACTGGATGTAGCTCTTGGTCTAAAGGATCATGTTTCTTCAGTAGACATCTATTAGAAAAGACATATCATTCAGGATTCTCTCTATAAACAGGTATTGATATTCCTAAGATTTCTAAAGACATCAAATTAAAGAAAATTTGAGTAGTCTTAGTTAGTAAGTGTTTTGATATTACTGAAAAATACTAGTAGTGTTTTTTTTTTCCCGGCAAGTAAAGAAATGAAGAACAGGTTTCCAATGGGTCTTCCGAATCCGAAAAGTTAATATTTCCACGTTAGTTTACATTAATAATGAAAAAAAAAAAACAGTAAAAAAATATTTTTAACAATTTAAAAATTACTTTTTCATGGAACAAGAAAAGTAACAAGCATAAGTCATTGGTGTAACCGTCAAGTCAAATGACATCATAATTACATTATCAAACAAGAATACATAATTAGAAATATGACTCTTTTTTTAATGTCAGCTACAATTAAAGTATTAAAAATAGAGACTAAAAATAGATGATATTAAAATTTGAATAAATAAAGATCAAAATTAGATGAAAAATAAAAATGGCCAGTTACTACCTAATCCTAAATAGGTGTTGAAACTACAAATCAAACTCAATTGTTTTTTTTTAATCGATCAATCATATTGCCATTTCGTGGACTAATTTACCCCTATTAATAAATTGTTACTTCCATACACGCATGGTTACCCTAAAAATGTGAAAACAAATACAGTAATAAACTAGAAATGAAATTGAAAACGAAACCTACAATTTCTCCCAATTGTGATTATTGTTCAATGATTTTTTTACACCAAAATCATCTATGAACCATGATATTCAAAATAAGATATTAAATTATTCTTTTTGGGAGAATTTTGGATTAGAATGCATATGAATGTTATAAATTAACATTAAATAAGATGTTAATATTATATATAATATCACTATAATCTGAGTGCCCCCTGAATGTTGAATATGACATTTAATGCAACAAAAACTGCTAACATCAGTTAATGTTGCTAATAGCATAAATTATATGAACGTGTTGAATATAACATAACTTACTAATAACACTCACATGTGTTTTGGTAATGTATAGGACCGTGTTAAATATAACACAAATGTGAAAATTGAAATTTCTAAAAGTAACATGTTGAATATAACATGAATATGAAATTAAAAAAAAAAATAATGAGTGTGATATCATTTTGAAGATTTTATTCGCGATTCTGAATATATAATTAGATCATTATGAAAAAGTATACAACAAAAGTTAATTTGATTTTAATAAAATGATTTTATTTTGAAATTTGTTATTTGCGGGAAAAATGATTAAGTATGAAAAATCTCAATCCTGCAGATCTTGGAAAGACAATTTTGTCATGAAAAATCTGGTGTTATTGAATTTTAGACTGGATGCTTAAAAAAACTACACTCCGAGATTGTTTGGTTAATTTGAGAACAGTTGAGATTCATTTGAATAAGATTTTCAAAATTATATCTCATTCAATATTTTTTTTTCATTAGTTTCAGATTCGTACATTCATTTTACATTCAATAAGGTACTTTCATAATTTTTAATTTTTACATTCGTATTATATTTAACACAATCTTATACATTATCAAAACACAATTGAGTGTTCCATTCAATATCCAAAACACGTTTATCTATAAGTTATATTACATTTAACACATTCATATAATTTATGTCATACATCAACATTAATTGATATTATTCTATTGCATTGGATATTATATTATACACTTATTGGGGCACACAGATTGTAATGGTGTTATATATAATATTAACATCATAGTTAATTTTATATGTAATATTTACATGCATCCTAATCTAGGAAAAAAAAATATTAATATCTCATTTTGAAGATCATGATTTATAGACAACTGTAGTGTAAAAAAATCAATGAAATCAAATTGCAATTGGGAGAAATTGTAGATTTTTTTTTTAGTTTTATTTGTAGTTTATTACCATATTTTGTTCCGCGTTTTTAAGGGTGTCAACATGTATAAAAGGTAACGATTCATTAATAGGGATAAATTACTCAACGAAATGTCAGTAGGAGTAATCGGTGCAAAAAAATAAATCAATTTGGTTCATTTAGTATATTTTATACCAATTTGGGAGTTGATGGTAAGCGCATCTTTAAAAAAAAATATATATATATATATTCTAAATATCTTAATAGTTTATATTAAGAGATTAGTCTTTTAATAAATTGACTTTGAATTAAGTGCGAGAAAGCAACAATTGTTTGTACAAATGCTAATAGCGCTATTCTTTGTTTAAAAATACGGTTTGATCAACCTCGATATTTTTGTTTGTACAAATGCTAATAGTGCTATTCTTAATCATTGCTTAAAAATACGGTTTGATCAACCTCGATATTTTAATTTTGTTACAGAGTTAAGTTGCCTTCATCATCTCAGTTTTTTAATAAATCTTTTTAGTGTAATGTCCAATTAATCTTTAAAAGTAGAATTTTATTTAAAATAGCTCTGAATTTCCTTCACTAAAACATATATATTCAATAACTTACTATAAAAAACATCATTTTACATTTCCAAAAATGGTTGATAGTATTTAGTGTAGCAAATAGGGGTATGCATAGGTCGGGTAAGCTGATATTTGGGTTGATCCGAGACCCGACCCGATTGAGTTCGGGTCTGACATTCCCAAACCCAGTGTCGACCGAACAGAAGGGAGAAACCGGTGTTCGCGGGTTACATCGGGTTCCGGTCGGTTCGATCAGAGCCGCTCTTGGGTATGGTTTGGGTGTTGTTTGGGTGTTTATATCAATACAAAGATTTAATATCAAACAGTAATCAAAACCCTAAAACATCATCAAACCCTAAATATCAGAAATCAAAACAGAAATCAAAACCCTAAACACCAAAAATCAAACAAACGAATCTATTGAAAGTTGAAACTCACCTTCGATCCATGATTTTTAACTTGCCGTTGCCATCTCTCAACGTCACAACCACGACCCACGAAAAAAGTAGTAGATGTTTGTAGACATTTCCATCTATCACCGCCGTAGCCATTTTTCGCATAGGGGAGAGCACAAAGAAATCAGTGAAGACTTTCCAAAAAGGCGAGAATCAAGAGCCCTCTGGTTTGGACTCTTGAAAAAGAAGGAAGACGGGATGATGAGAGATGGAGAGATGGAGAGGGTATGGATTCCAACAGTCTAGATGATGAGAGATGGAGAGAGGGAGAGGCTATCGACGATGAAGATTCTCGAGAAATGAATAATCAAACCCCTAAAAAAATCATATTTATGGTATATGTGTCGGTCAAATTGGGTGCTGCGGTTGGGTTTGGATTAAACCCGGAGCCCGATCCGAAATAAGGGAAATTTATTTGTGTTCAACCAAGCCGATCGATTCACTTCATAATACGCGATTTGGCCGGGTGCGGGTTGGGCGGTTGGATCGGGTGGGTTGGTTGGAGCGGGTCCATTGCACAACTCTAGTAGCAAACAAGAACTTTCCAGTTTGCAGGTAGGCCCAGTCGACAAGGCAAATAAAAGATTGACGACCAATCTGGAAAACTCAGCCCCATGCTTTTCGCGACTATATATAATGAGAGAGCGAGCAAGCTGAAAATATAAGAAGTCTTCGGCAGTGTGTCTGCTTATCGAGACTTTCTTGGAGAAAAAGAGAGAGAGAGCCGTGTGAAGATGGAAAAGAACAATGCTTCAGAACAGGATTTCAAGCTTATTCGCATGATTTGGGTTGATGCTTCTGGGCAGTCCAGATGTCGCGTGAGTTCATATATTTTTCCATTTTTTTTGTGATTTTCGACTGTTTTAGAAGTCAAATTGTTGCTCTCAAGTCATCATTTTCGCAATTTCTGTTGTTTTGAGTCTGTTAGCATAATTTTTCCTTGTAAAAAGATACTAGTTTGTTGTAAAATTATGTGACTGAAAGAATTTATTGGTCAAACCTCAGATCATCACGAAAATTGATCATCAATGGGTAGCTTTGCATATAACCTGGAAAGCATGTGTTTTCCATCTAGAAATGGGGGAAAGTGAAATGATATAGCTAGATCTTTCCTCTGGCCAGGCTAACATGTTCCCAGAGAAAAGTTTTTGTGTGTGTTTTTATTCTTCTACATCTGAGACTGTGTTAATGCTACCTAAGGCAAAAAAATGTTTTTGGTCTAAAAAGGACAATTCAGTAAACTGGGCTTTCACTTGCGGGATTTGTGAAGATCGGATGTAGACAACCTTACTCTGTAAATGAAGAGTGTCTGAACAATTTAGTTTTAACATCCAGCTTTGTCAATTAACTTTTTATTATTTTCAGGTTGTTCCAGAAAAAAAGTTCCATGATTCCGTTAAGAAGACTGGTGTAAGTTTGGCGAAAGCTGTTATGGCTATGCCTTCTTTTACTGATGGCCCCGCAAGTGAGACTGGTCTTTCCGCGGTTGGTGAAATGTGCTTGCTACCTGATTTATCCACCATGCGCACAATTCCATGGTACTAGATTTATTTATAAGTAAATGCTTCGGTTGGGATAGTAAAATTTACTTTTATTTTTGGTTCCTTATAATGTTTTATTTTTCTATTTTCTATCCATCTATGGATATTCTTCGCTAAATTTCCCCGTGTCAAAGTGTTTATGAGTGAAAAATGGCAGGAGGGTAATGCCTATTTCTCCATCTACCAACATAAATGTGAGCATTTGCACTTGACATCATATAAGTAAAGGTTGCCATGTTACAATCCCACATCGAATTTGATAGACTTTCCTAACCCAGTTCTTATGTGATGTTAGGAGGTTACAACTTGAAGCCATATGTCATTAGGTGGAGTAGCTCCTTTCATAATAGACTGTTAAAATTCCACATTGAATTTGTGAGGCTTCCAAAAGTAGTCAATATTTGAAAGGAGTTTCTCCACTTGACACCATATAGTTTTAAGTTGGAACCTCCTAACATGGTATCAGATTTAGGTTTTGGAAGTCTCATTTGTTTGTCCCCAATTGTTTGAATGTTTGTCTTGTCTTTTTTGTTATTTGATATGATGTGCAAGGCAGGGTGCACGTGAGAGTGGGTGCTAGAATCTCATATCGAATTTGTGAGGCTTCCAAAGTAGTCTATGAAAGGAGTTACTCCACTCGACACCATATGGTTTTAAGTTGGAACATCCTAACACTACTTTGGAAGCCTCAAAAATTCAGTGTGGGACTTAACACCCACCCTCACGTGCAACTCCGACTTGCATGTGCTGTAATTAACAGACATCTAAAAATGGAACAGAAGAGAGAAGCTAAACAACTCGGTCGGGAACAAACAAACGAGACTTCACTCTCACGAGCAATCCTGCCATGCATGTGATGCGATCAGACAAATATCATAATACAAAAAACAAACAATCGGGAACAAATGAATTAGTCTTCTAAAACCTAACTCCGATAAAACCATATGGTAATAGATGGAGTACCTCCTTCATATATAGACTATTTTGGGAAGTCTCACAAATTCGATGTGGGATTCTAACACTCACTCTCACATGAAACCCCGCCTTGCACATGATGCAATCAGACAGACATTAGAAGACAAACAAACGAGGCTTCCAAAATAGTCTATATATGAAAGGAGCTACTCCCCTTGATACCACCAAGGTTGGAACCTCCTGACAGTAGTATCTTAAATAATATTTAGAAGGTGCTGCTAGAAGGTATCATGGGAGCCACATTGTCAATTACAGTGGATGCGTTCAAATTGAATATCTTAAATGAACCCAAGTGGACTAAATGGGTTGATGTCTGTTTGTTTCATGTGCAAAATAAAGTTAAAGTGATCCTCTTTGCTTCATTATTATTATCCGATGGTTCTTTAGCTAGTGAAGAGATCCTACTGGACTGGAGAGAGCTGACAGTGGAATCTGACTGAATTTAAATTTGATTTCATAGTTCGCATGGTTGATGCTGTGAACTTGTTATATTTAGTCAAGAATTCAAAGATTTTTCATGATATTAATACCTACCATCTGGACCATCCAGTCACGGGAAACTGATTGTGACACAATTCTATTAATTTCATCCACAGGGCAAAGCAAGATGAAATGGTTTTGGCAGATATGCATTTAAAGCCTGGTATTGCATGGGATTATTGCCCAAGAGAAGCACTACGTAAAGTTTGCAAAATCCTAAAAACAGAATTTAACCTGGTAAGTACAATAGTTTGTCTCTAATCTGTGAAATGCCTCTATTTGCATGGGATTATTGTCGAAAAGCAGCACTTCGTAAAGTTTGCGAGATCCAAAAAATGATTTTAGCCTGATAAGTATAATAGTTTATTTTTACATTATCCATGTTCAGGAGGTGAATGCAGGCTTTGAGATGGAGTTTTTACTATTGAAGAGTGAGAAATGGTATTTATGCAACTGTATCCAAATTTCCTCTTTCTTTGAGTTTTGATCTGCATCATGGCTTATTATTACTTGTAACTTCATAGGAAGAGAAAAGAAGAATGGGTACCCGTTGACCAAACGCCTTACTGTTCTACTGGCGGATTTGATGCTGTTTCCCCTGTGCTGCGCGAAATGGCAGCTGGTCTGCAGTCACTTAATATTGGTATTGAACAGGTGAATGAGACATTTATGGGTCTGTTAGTCTATGGTCCGTGGAGGTATATCTATTCAGGTCAAATTATGTTATCATGAAAATGTTATCTATTTACGTACTCATAACCGAAAAAATATGTCATATACCTTAATTCTCTTAAAAGGAAATATTTTTAGAATCGAGTAATATGTAAATAGATGATTTCTCATTCTACGTATAATTCCACGTATAAATATAACTGCACATAAATAGAATAGGAGCAAGTAGAATCTCATTTAATATGATTAGCGCACTAGAAAATGGAAATCCTTAATCATGTATTTAAATTTCATCCTAAACTAAATGGGCCCAATTTTGAGTCAAGTTGACTCAGATTCATCCTAGGTTTGTCACTTGTTTTTGTTTGTCACTTGTTTTTGTTTGTCCCAATTTTTCCTTTTCTAAGACCTTTCTAGATGCAGGATATTGTTGAGGTGGGTTGGTTGGTCAATCCATTTTTCCCATCTAAGAGGGTCCAGAATGTCTACTTTTAGCTAGCAAAAATCGTTGTGCTTTCTATATATACTCTTAAGTTTAAACCCTTCAGGTTCTTGTTCAATTAAGTAAGGGAGTAGCGTATCATATAGGGGACATCTTTAGTCTATCCCCAAATAGACTAGCCAATTATTAGAGCAAGCATTTGGTAGGCGCTTTATGCTATCATAGGCGGGTGCAATCTGTCAATACGTGAAACGATTGATTTGTGAATCCCCCTCCCCTCTAGCCTTGATGCACGAGGGGCTCTCGGAAATAAGGGGCAAAGCAAAACCAAGAGGTCTTTTATTTATTTATGTATTTTATTATTATTATGATGATGATGATGATGCAGTAGCTATACATATTCACTTTAGCACTCTTCTTAAATTTGTTTACCTTATTCTAAAAAATATAAACAAGTACTTCCATATTGCTAAATACCTGCATTGTCCTTAATGTAAACACGATACTAGATGCGCAAGACCAGTAAACTTCTAATGTCTTTAGCTTTCTCAATATCTTTCTTGCTATGTAGTTTGAAGTGGATGGAGTCGGTTTAGATCAAACACATTGCAACTAGAACAATAATGACTTATCTTTGAGAGATATGGATGTGTTCTTGGTGAGGTGGGAGTGGGAAGTAACAAGAGCTCGCTCCATCTTCAGACTACCTAATCTATTGTTTGGATGCAAGAACATTACTATGCCTATATTACTATTCCTTCTACAAAAATTTAGGGTGAGCTATTTGTTATCAAGACGTGCTTATTTTTGTGTATTACTGGTTAACCTAGTGGATTTGTCTTTCTTGTGTATGTTCTTACTTATCCCGCACTATGTCCAGTTTTGCACTCATCTTGGTATAACGTGTGTTTGTAGGCTGTATATGTGTGATAAAATAATATATTGCCGCAGTGTATATCAGCTTCCACATATCTTAATGATGCTTATTTATATCATTTTATTTCAGTTTACATGCTATAGCTGCATAATGCACATTAGATATCTAGAAATACGTATCCATGATGTCATACTCTCTCTCTCTCTAATGCGCATCCATGATGTCATAAATACTCTCTCTCCCTCTCTTTCTATCTCGGTAACTTGAACAAAATGGATTTATTACCTCTTTTGTTTCTTTAAATATTGTAGCTAAATGCAAAAATTGACACCTTTTTACCTTCAAAATAGTGTAGATACATTCTGAGGGTGGGAAAGGTCAATTTGAGTTTTCACTGCGATACACCACTGCTATTACTGCTGCTGACAACTTAGCTTATGCTCGTGAAGTTATTAGGGCCGTTGCAAGGAAACATGGACTGCTGGCGACTTTTGTACCAAAGTAAGTCTTTAGTTATCCTTGGGTGGTAGACATGTTTTCTATTGAATATGATGTCACCTAATTTTCTATCAGCATTGAAATTTTCATTCGGAAGAGAGGCTAGTGGCTTTGTGTTACATTGCATGAAAATGATTGCTCAATTAGTCCCATAGATGGTCTATACATATTACTGAAGTCCTTCAACTACAAGACGTTATACATACACACACACGTTGGTTTAAGAAACATCAATTTTCTTGGTGTAAAATGATTGCCCTAGAACATGTCGATTGGTGTAAAAGATTAATATATGCAGTGGCCCTAACTCGGTGGTACAAAGACCGCTTGTTGTTGCTTGGTAATTTCTATCCATGAACAGTAATGATATGCTGATAGGAAACATTGATTTCTTTTTAGCTGTTTGCTCTGTGTAACCTGCTCTTTACTAGGCTCCTTTTTTCCCTCTAATCAGTTAGTATTAAGTTTGAAGTCCTTTGATATATGGCCAAGTTAGAAGCACCAGCCGTAGCTTTTGAGAGCTCGAGGGTACATTAAGGTCTAGAAATACTTTAATATGAGTTCTCCTCTGTAGTGCATCTTTATCACTCTTATAAGATACGATAATCGGCATAAATTCATTGTTATGATTCAGATAGATTTTCATAGTCTTTGATGCTTTTTATAGCATGATCTATGAGGTATTGGATTCCGAGAACCTAGGAATTACGCTTTCTATATATGTTGACAACTATTTCAGGACTCACCCTATTATGCATTTTAGAAAGTCTAGAAAACTATTAATATTGTCCCTCTTGTATAAGCAGAATTTTGGGTAGAGACAAGACAACAACAATAATAGAACTTTGTCAGGTCAGATACAAAAACAATAATAAAGCCTTATTGGTAAATTTATATTAAAAAAATAACCTTTTTAATTTCTAATTTGTGGTTGAAAAGAGGGTCAGTTTTATAGAAGTGATAGAAGTGATGAAGTTTGTTACTAAAAAGGAAAGTGGTAAATTATTCTGGGACATCCTAAGAAAGTAAAGTTTGACAATTATTTTGGGACAGTTGGAGTAATTCCTTTCTTTTATTGTTTGCCTAGGTATGTGCTAGATGAAATTGGTTCTGGCGCACACGTACATATTAGTTTGGCCAAGAATGGTAAAAATGTATACATGGCATCAGGATCTCGCCATGGAATTTCCAAGATTGGGGAGGAGTTCATGGCAGGGGTTTTGGCTCACCTTCCTTCAATTTTGGCTTTTACGGCACCAGTTCCAAACAGGTAAGATTTTGCTTTCATAAATAATATTTATTTTCTGTTTTTGTTTGTGTTTCTTCCCCAAAAAGAATACATTTTAACCAAATTATGCCGAACGTGCATTTTAGCCGGAGCCAAAAGTCTAATAGACATATTCAATTTTTTAGGCGTGATGGAAGGTAATTAATGCATGTTTAAGCTAACATGCTGTTTTATTTCCTTGGGAGTACAATACATATTTCCATGCCATGTGAGATGATTGACACTCTCTATCCTTAAGTTTTTTAATATTGGTGCCTTGGTTTTCCTTCTTTTGCCTTCAAATAAACATAATAATCATGCTTCATTTCATTCCTCATTTAAAAACACAAATATTTGTAAGTAATTTTGGTTGATTCTCTGTTTGTATTTCTTTTTGAGTATGACACGAAATTTTAAACTGATTCCACTACTCGATACTTTGAAACACACAAGAACATACATATACATTTTTGGTGAAATTTTATGGAATTCTTGCTCCATTCTCAATTTGGAAGGAAGCCATTTCCATTATGATAATTTGTGTTGGACCAAAGGTAATGATGGACAGCGTGAATTTTAAGATTGGGATTAATTTTGTCTATAGTTTGTTTTGTTTTGTTTTGTTTTTGTCTAATTTGGTTAAATTGTAAAAAAAAAAAAAAAAAATTGGTTAAATTGTAAAAAAAAAATTGATTTAGGATTAGCTAGGGCCTGTTTGGTTTTGTTTTTGAAAAGTGTTTCCTATTTTTGAAAACAAAAATTCAACTATTACTCTTTTAACAACACAACTCAAAAAACAATTTTCACAATACTCAAACTATCACATTGCCTACTTTTAGTATTATAATTTTTTTATAATTTAATTTAACTTTCTTCTCTATATTTTTATTTGTATTTCCCAACACATTTTCTCTACCACACATTTACTCAACAAACACATTATTGTCTCTCTTTCAACTTCATATTTCAATCAATCACATCATTTATATTTTTTTATTTTTTTTAAAAAAAGGTCATTAAAACTTTGAAAATTTTTTTTAATTTGTAAAAATTGTTTGGTTCAGTTTTGGAAAAAATTATGAAAAAGATAATCGACTATTAATGATGTATTAAAAAATAAAAAAATAAAATGATGTGAATGATTGAAATATGAAGATGAAAGAGAGACAATAATGTGTTTGTTGAATAAATGTGTGGTAGAGAAAATGTGTTGGGAAAACAAATAAAAATATAGAGAAGAAAGTTAAATTAAATTATAAAAAAATTATAATACTAAAAGTAGGCAATGTGATAGTTTGAGTATTGTGAAAATTGTTTTTTGAGTTGTGTTGTTAAAAGAGTAATAGTTGAATTTTTTTTTCAAAAATAGGAAACACTTTTCAAAAACAAAACCAAACAGGCCCTAGCTAATCCTAAATCATTTTTTTTTACAATTAACCAATTTTTTTTTTTACAATTTAACCAAATTAGACAAAAACAAAACAAAACAAAACAAACTATAGACAAAATTAATCCCAATCTTAAAATTCACGCTGTCCATCATTACCTTTGGTCCAACACAAATTATAATGGAAATGGCTTCCTTCCAAATTGAGAATGGAGCAAGAATTCCATAAAATTTCACCAAAAATGTATATGTATGTTCTTGTGTGTTTCAAAGTATCGAGTAGTGGAATCAGTTTAAAATTTCGTGTCATACTCAAAAGAAATACAACAGAGAATCAACCAAAATTACTTACAAATATTTGTGTTTTTAAATGAGGAATGAAATGAAGCATGATTATTATGTTTATTTGAAGGCAAAAGAAGGAAAACCAAGGCACCAATATTAAAAAACTTAAGATAGAAGTGTCAATCATCTCACATGGCATGGAAATATGTATTGTACTCCCAAGGAAATAAAACAGCATGTTAGCTTAAACATGCATTAATTACCTTCCATCACGCCTAAAAAATTGAATATGTCTATTAGACTTTTGGCTCCGGCTAAAATGCGCGTTCGGCATAGTTTGGTTAAAATGTATTCTTTTGGGGAAGAAACACAAACAAAAAGAAAATAAATATTATTTACGAAAGCAAAATCTTACCTGTTTGGAACTGGTGCCGTAAAAGCCAAAATTGAAGGAAGGTGAGCCAAAACCCCTGCCATGAACTCCTCCCCAATCTTGGAAATTCCATGCGAGATCCTGATGCCATGTATACATTTTTACCATTCTTGGCCAAACTAATATGCACGTGTGCGCCAGAACCAATTTCATCTAGCACATACCTAGGCAAACAATAAAAGAAAGGAATTACTCCAACTGTCCCAAAATAATTGTCAAACTTTACTTTCTTAGGATGTCCCAAATTACCACTTTCCTTTTTAGTAACAAACTTCATCACTTCTATCACTTCTATAAAACTGACCCTCTTTTCAACCACAAATTAGAAATTAAAAAGGTTATTTTTTTAATATAAATTTACCAATAAGGCTTTATTATTGTTTTTGTATCTGACCTGACAAAGTTCTATTATTGTTGTTGTCTTGTCTCTACCCAAAATTCTGCTTATACAAGAGGGACAATATTATAGTTTTCTAGACTTTCTAAAATGCATAATAGGGTGAGTCCTGATAGTTGTCAACATATATAGAAAGCGTAATTCCTAGGTTCTCGGAATCCAATACCTCATAGATCATGCTATAAAAAGCATCAAGACTATGAAAATCTATCTGAATCATAACAATGAATTTATGCCGATTATCGTATCTTATAAGAGTGATAAAGATGCACTACAGAGGAGAACTCATATTAAAGTATTTCTAGACCTTAATGTACCCTCGAGCTCTCAAAAGCTACGGCTGGTGCTTCTAACTTGGCCATATATCAAAGGACTTCAAACTTAATACTAACTGATTAGAGGAAAAAAGGAGCCTAGTAAAGAGCAGGTTACACAGAGCAACAGCTAAAAAGAAATCAATGTTTCCTATCAGCATATCATTACTGTTCATGGATAGAAATTACCAAGCAACAACAAGCGGTCTTTGTACCACCGAGTTAGGGCCACTGCATATATTAATCTTTTACACCAATCGACATGTTCTAGGGCAATCATTTTACACCAAGAAAATTGATGTTTCTTAAACCAACGTGTGTGGTATGTATAACGTCTTGTAGTTGAAGGACTTCAGTAATATGTATAGACCATCTATGGGACTAATTGAGCAATCATTTTCATGCAATGTAACACAAAGCCACTAGCCTCTCTTCCGAATGAAAATTTCAATGCTGATAGAAAATTAGGTGACATCATATTCAATAGAAAACATGTCTACCACCCAAGGATAACTAAAGACTACTTTGGTACAAAAGTCGCCAGCAGTCCATGTTTCCTTGCAACGCCCTAATAACTTCACGAGCATAAGCTAAGTTGTCAGCAGCAGTAATAGCAGTGGTGTATCGCAGTGAAAACTCAAATTGACCTTTCCCACCCTCAGAATGTATCTACACTATTTTGAAGGTAAAAAGGTGTCAATTTTTGCATTTAGCTACAATATTTAAAGAAACAAAAGAGGTAATAATCCATTTTGTTCAAGTTACCGAGATAGAAAGAGAGGGAGAGAGAGTATTTATGACATCATGGATGCGCATTAGAGAGAGAGAGAGTATGACATCATGGATACGTATTTCTAGATATCTAATGTGCATTATGCAGCTATAGCATGTAAACTGAAATAAAATGATATAAATAAGCATCATTAAGATATGTGGAAGCTGATATACACTGCGGCAATATATTATTTTATCACACATATACAGCCTACAACACACGTTATACCAAGATGAGTGCAAAACTGGACATAGTGGGGATAAGTAAGAAATACACAAGAAAGACAAATCCACTAGGTTAACCAGTAATACACAAAAATAAGCACGTCTTGATAACAAATAGCTCACCCTAAATTTTTGTAGAAGGAATAGTAATATAGGCATAGTAATGTTCTTGCATCCAAACAATAGATTAGGTAGTCTGAAGATGGAGCGAGCTCTTGTTACTTCCCACTCCCACCTCACCAAGAACACATCCATATCTCTCAAAGATAAGTCATTATTGTTCTAGTTGCAATGTGTTGATCTAACCGACTCCATCCACTTCAAACTACATAGCAAGAAAGATATTGAGAAAGCTAAAGACATTAGAAGTTTACTGGTCTTGCGCATCTAGTATCGTGTTTACATTAAGGACAATGCAGGTATTTAGCAATATGGAAGTACTTGTTTATATTTTTTAGAATAAGGTAAACAAATTTAAGAAGAGTGCTAAAGTGAATATGTATAGCTACTGCATCATCATCATCATCATAATAATAATAAAATACATAAATAAATAAAAGACCTCTTGGTTTTGCTTTGCCCCTTATTTCCGAGAGCCCCTCGTGCATCAAGGCTAGAGGGGAGGGGGATTCACAAATCAATCGTTTCACGTATTGACAGATTGCACCCGCCTATGATAGCATAAAGCGCCTACCAAATGCTTGCTCTAATAATTGGCTAGTCTATTTGGGGATAGACTAAAGATGTCCCCTATATGATACGCTACTCCCTTACTTAATTGAACAAGAACCTGAAGGGTTTAAACTTAAGAGTAATATAGAAAGCACAACGATTTTTGCTAGCTAAAAGTAGACATTCTGGACCCTCTTAGATGGGAAAATGGATTGACCACCAACCCACCCAACAATATCCTGCATCTAGAAAGGTCTTAGAAAAGAAAAATTGGGACAAACAAAAACAAGTGACAAACAAAACAAGTGACAAACCTAGGATGAATCTGAGTCAACTTGACTCAAAATTGGGCCCATTTAGTTTAGGATGAAATTTAAATACATGATTAAGGATTTCCATTTTCTAGTGCGCTAATATTAAATGAGATTCTACTTGCTCCTATTCTATTTATGTGCAGTTATATTTATCGTGGAATTATACGTAGAATGAGAAATCATCTATTTACATATTACTCGATTCTAAAAATATTTCCTTTTAAGAGAATTAAGGTATATGACATATTTTTTCGGTTATGAGTACGTAAAGATAACATTTTCATGATAACATAATTTGACCTGAATAGATATCCTCCACGGACCATAGACTAACAGACCCATAAATGTCTCATTCACCTGTTCAATACCAATATTAAGTGACTGCAGACCAGCTGCCATTTCGCGCAGCACAGGGGAAACAGCATCAAATCCGCCAGTAGAACAGTAAGGCGTTTGGTCAACGGGTACCCATTCTTCTTTTCTCTTCCTATGAAGTTACAAGTAATAATAAGCCATGATGCAGATCAAAACTCAAAGAAAGAGGAAATTTGGATACAGTTGCATAAATACCATTTTCACTCTTCAATAGTAAAAACTCCATCTCAAAGCCTGCATTCACCTCCTGAACATGGATAATGTAAAAATAAACTATTATACTTATCAGGCTAAAATTTTTTGGATCTCGCAAACTTTACGAAGTGCTGCTTTTCGACAATAATCCCATGCAAATAGAGGCATTTCACAGATTAGAGACAAACTATTGTACTTACCAGGTTAAATTCTGTTTTTAGGATTTTGCAAACTTTACGTAGTGCTTCTCTTGGGCAATAATCCCATGCAATACCAGGCTTTAAATGCATATCTGCCAAAACCATTTCATCTTGCTTTGCCCTGTGGATGAAATTAATAGAATTGTGTCACAATCAGTTTCCCGTGACTGGATGGTCCAGATGGTAGGTATTAATATCATGAAAAATCTTTGAATTCTGACTAAATATAACAAGTTCACAGCATCAACCATGCGAACTATGAAATCAATTTAAATTCAGTCAGATTCCACTGTCAGCTCTCTCCAGTCCAGTAGGATCTCTTCACTAGCTAAAGAACCATCGGATAATAATAATGAAGCAAAGAGGATCACTTTAACTTTATTTTGCACATGAAACAAACAGACATCAACCCATTTAGTCCACTTGGGTTCATTTAAGATATTCAATTTGAACGCATCCACTGTAATTGACAAGTGGCTCCCATGATACCTTCTAGCAGCACCTTCTAAATATTTTTAAGATACTACTGTCAGGAGTTCCAACCTTGGTGGTATCAAGGGGAGTAGCTCCTTTCATATATAGACTATTTTGGAAGCCTCGTTTGTTTGTCTTCTAATGTCTGTCTGATTGCATCATGTGCAAGGCGGGGTTTCATGTGAGAGTGAGTGTTAGAATCCCACATCGAATTTGTGAGACTTCCCAAAATAGTCTATATATGAAGGAGGTACTCCATCTATTACCATATGGTTTTATCGGAGTTAGGTTTAGAAGACTAATTCATTTGTTCCCGATTGTTTGTTTTTGTATTATGATATTTGTCTGATCGCATCACATGCATGGCAGGATTGCTCGTGAGAGTGAAGTCTCGTTTGTTTGTTCCCGACCGAGTTGTTTAGCTTCTCTTCTGTTCCATTTTAGATGTCTGTTAATTACAGCACATGCAAGTCGGAGTTGCACGTGAGGGTGGGTGTTAAGTCCCACACTGAATTTTTGAGGCTTCCAAAGTAGTGTAGGATGTTCCAACTTAAAACCATATGGTGTCGAGTGGAGTAACTCCTTTCATAGACTACTTTGGAAGCCTCACAAATTCGATATGATTCTAGCACCCACTCTCACGTGCACCCTGCCTTGCACATCATATCAAATAACAAAAAACAAGACAAACATTCAAACATTGGGGACAACAATGAGACTTCCAAAACCTAAATCTGATACCATGTTAGGAGGTTCCAACTTAAACTATATGTGTCAAGTGGAGAACTCCTTTCAAATATTGACTACTTTTGGAAGCCTCACAAATTCAATGTGGAATTTTAACAGTCTATTATGAAAGGAGCTACTCCACCTAATGACATATGGCTTCAAGTTGTAACCTCCTAACATCACATAAGAACTGGGTTAGGAAAGTCTATCAAATTCGATGTGGGATTGTAACATGGCAACCTTTACTTATATGATGTCAAGTGCAAATGCTCACATTTATGTTGGTAGATGGAGAAATAGGCATTACCCTCCTGCCATTTTTCACTCATAAACACTTGACACGGGGAAATTTAGCG